>JABMCL010001896.1:17500-22500 GCA_018857735.1 Alviniconcha marisindica | reverse complement strand
ACACGCACCCACAACCATACACATAACACAGATACAAACATACACGCAACGACACCCACACCCATAACACAGATACAAACATACACGCACCCACAACCATACCCATAACACAGATACAACCATACACGCACCCACACCCACACACATAACACAGATACAAACATACACGCACCCACACCCCACACATAACACAGATAAAAACATACAGCACCCACACCTACCCCCATAACACAGATACAAAAAAAGCCGACCCCACCCACACACAAACACGAACAAACATACACGCACGCACCCACACCCACACAATAACCAAACAAAATCACGCACACGCACACACTCCCCCCCCCTCTCTCTCTCTCTCCAAAACACACACACCCCGCACGCACCCACACCCCCCCAAAATACAAAAAACCCCACGCACCCCCCCACAACAAACACAATAAAAAAACAGCACCCACACCCACACCATAACACAGATACAAACATACACGCACCCACACCCCACACACTTTACACAGATAAAACATACACGCACACGCACGCACCCCAAACCGATACAAACATACACGCACCCCACCCACACACATAACAAGAACAAACATACACGCACACGCACGCACCCAACACACAAAACAGATAAAACATACACGCACCCACAACCCACACATAACACAGATACAAACATCACGAACGACACCCACACCCAAAACACAGATACAAAAAAACCCCCCGACCCACACCCCCCCCCCCCCTCTCTCTCTCTAAACCACACACACGCAGCCCCCCACCCCCACACACATAACAAATACAACATACCCCCCCCCTTCTAACACACACACACACACACACACACACACATCGCATACGCCGCCGCCACGCACCCCCAATAGGCTTGATGAAAAGGAAATACAGTCGAGAGGAGGGGAAAGAGTCCAACTGTTGCGTCTCTGTCTCTGTCTCTCTCCTCTCTCTTCTCTAAACAATACAGTCGAGAGGACGGGAAGAGTCCCTGTCTGTCTGTCTCTGTCTCTGTCTCTGTCTGTCTCTCTCTCTCTCTCTCAAGGCAATACAGTCGAGAGGACGGGAAGAGTCCAACTGTCTGTCTGTCTCTGTCTCTGTCTCTCTCTAAAGGCAATACAGTCGAGAGGACGGGAAGAGTAACGTCTGTCTTCTCTGTCTCTGTCTGTCTCTCTTCTCTCTCAACAATACATAACAAATCCAACTGTCTTCTGTCTTTCTCTGTCTCTGTCTCTGTCTCTGTCTCTGTCTCGTCTCTCTCTCTCTTGTCTCTCTCTTCTCTAAAGGGCAATACAGTCGAGAGGACGGGAAGAGCCCAACTGTCTGTCTGTCTCTGTCCGTCTCTCTCTCAACTCGTGAGAGGACGGGAAGAGTCCAACTGTCTGTCTGTCTCTGTCTCTGTCGTCTCTCTCTCTCTCTCCAAGGAAATACAGTCGGAGGACGGGGTCCTGTCTTCTGTCTCTGTCTCTGTCTCTCTTTTTGTCTGTCTGTCTGTCTGTTGTTGTCTGTCTGTCTGTCTGTCTCTCCTCTCTCCCCTCTCTCTCTCTCTCTCTCTCTCTCTAAAGGGGAATCTCGGAAAAAGGTAATTCTGTCTGTCTCTGTCTCTGTCTCTGTCTCTCTCTCAAGGCAATACAGTCGAGAGGACGGGAAGAGTCCAACTGTCTGTCTGTCTCTGTCTCTGTCTCTCTCTCAAGGCAATACAGTCGAGAGGACGGGAAGAGTCCAACTAACCACGATGGCGACCAGGCGACCTTTCCGTTGGAACGGATGACGGTCATTTTCTCCTCAACATTGTACGTGGCCTCACTAGGGGTGATGTACGTGCCCAACAGTCACTGTGTGAATTGACTTTTTGTATAGCTTTTGAGGTCAGCCTGAGTCTCTCTCTGTCTCTGTCTCTCTGTGTGTCTGTCTGTCTGTCTGTCTGTCTGTCGTCTGCTTCTCTGTGTGTCTCTCTCTGTCTCTGTGTCTCTCTCTGCCTCTGTCTCTCTCTGTTTGTCTGTCTGTCTGTCTCTCTGTCTCTGTCTCTATCTATCAGTCTGTCTCTCTGTCTCTCTCTCTAATGCCTGTAATTTTATATTTACCCATCAGTAGCTTCAGGGCTAGTTGCTAGGTTTTTAAATGAGCCTAAACTACAATCCTTCTAGTTCTAGTTCTCTGTTTTGTCTGTCTGTCTGTCTCTCCTCTGCCCTCTCCTCATTTCACTCCTCTCCCCCCCCCCCCTCTCCAACCCTTCTCTCTTCTTCCCCCCCCCCTCCCCGCTCCCATCTCTCCCCCCTCAGTCTCTCGCTCACTCTCTCTCCTATCCTCCCAAGCCTACTTTGCCCCTTGAGGCGGTAAAACGAATTTAACAACCCGAAATGTCGTGACATTGCTTTAGTCTCGCCTTTCAACTCGTGATATCAAAGCATCCACTTCCGGTCATGATTGCTCTCTCTCTCTCTCTCTCTCTCTCTCTCTCTCTCTCTCTCTCTCTCTCTCTCTCTCTCTCTCTCTCTCTCTCTCGTCGCGCGCTCTTTAATCCACTCTCCTCGTGAAATAAAATGTATTCTGTGTGTGTGTCTCCGTCTCTCTCTATGTCTCTGTCTGTGTGTGTGTGTGTGTGTGTGTGTGTGTGTGTGTGTGTGTGTGTGTGGTGTGTGTGTGTGTGTGTGTGTGTGTGTGTGTGTCTCTCCTCTCTCTCTCTCTCTCTCTCTCTCTCTCTCTCTCTCTCTCTCTCGTCGCGTTGTTTAATCAACTCTCCTCGTAAAATAAAATGTATTCTGTGTGTGTGTGTCTCTGTCTCTCTGTGTGTGGCTGTTTCTCTATCTTTCTCTGTCTGTCTGTCTGTCTTCAAGGACAGATGTGTAAAAACAAAACCCCACCGACTTTGTGCTAAAATCATTGTCCTTGCAATCATCATCATCATCATCATCATCATCATCTCTCTCTCTCTCTCTCTCTCTCTCTCTCTCTCTCTCTCTCTCTCTCTCTCTCTCTCTCTCTCTCTCTCTCTCTCTCTTGTGTTTTTGACTGAACCTAAACTACAATCCTTGTAAAATAAAGTTTTCGAGTTCGAGATCGAGTTCTCTCTCTCTCTTCGTTATTTGTTATCAAGGACAGATTTGTAAATACAAAAAGAAACAAAACAAAACAAACAACAAGAACAACAACAACAACAACAAAAAAGCCCACCGACTTTGTGCTAAAACATTTATCATCATCATCATTCTCTTTCGCTCTCTCTCTCTCTCTGGTTGGTGGAAGAGAGAGAGAGAGAGAGAGAGAGAGAGAGAGAGAGAGAGAGAGAGAGAGAGAGAGAGAGAGAGAGAGAGAGAGAGAGAGAGAGAGAGAGAGAGAGAGAGTAACTTGGCATAAAGCACCAAGTTACTTACTCTCTCTCTCTTTTATGCCAATTTATTTGCTTATTCTCTCTCTCTCTCTCTCTCTCTCTCTCTCTCTCTCTCTCTCTCTCTCTCTCTCTTTTTCTCTCTGCCCCCCCCCCCCCCCCCTGAAGAGGGGAAGACGGGGTGGGGTGGGGTTTACACACAGTGACACTAGCCGAGGTCAGCCGGTAATGCTCCGTTTGTGCAAACAACATGATACTGGCTGCAGAGCTGGGGTTGGGTGGAAGGGCATCCGTAGATGAGACCAAAAAAGAGGACAGTGGGGTGTAGGTTTTTGTTGGGGGGGGGGGGGGGGGGGGGGAGGGGGGGGGGGGGGGGAGGGGGGGGGGGTAGCGTGCAGTGAGTACACAGGGCAGAAGGGAGGGGAAGGGGGGAGGGGGCGGAAGGAGGAAAGGTACTAGAGAAAACTCGTATCTGCAGATGAGGCGAGCGTAGCTGTAGGCGTAACTGCTCGTGGTGCTGTCGCGATAAACTGGAAACTGGAAAATCACTACAGTCGATCTTCGCTTTACAACAAACAACACATCGGACACGATCCGACAGCCATCAGTCAGCAAAACAACACAGCAGCTGGGCCTGTAGGGACAGCAGCACCTGCATCCACAACAAAGCAGTCGACAACAACAACGACGACGCCAAGAAAGTAAGGACGAAACAGCAGCAGCAGCAAGAAGCTGGGGAAGACTCGATCATCAACACCAACTGCAGTAGCGGAAACGGGCAGGTCGTCAACTCTGGCTAGGATGGACTAGCTCTTCCAGCAAGTTCAAGTGCAATGTTGCTTTACGTCCACAGAGACCACAAGGACTAGTAAGGATGACGGGGAGCCCAGGACGGCCACCTCGACTTTCTCACAGCTCCTGGGCTCTGAGTTCGAGTTCAGTGTTGCTTTACGTCCACAGAGACGTAAGGACTATTAGGGACGGGGAGCCCAGGACGGCCACCTCGACTTTCTCACAGCTCCTGGGCTCTGAGTTCGAGTTCAGTGTTGCTTTACGTCCACAGAGAGCGTAAGGACTATTAGGGACGGGGAGCCCAGGACGGCCACCTCGACTTTCTCAGCTCCTGGGCTCTGAGTTCAAGTTCAGTGTTGCTTTACGTCCACAGAGACCGTAAGGACTATTAGGGACGGGGAGCCCAGGACGGCCACCTCGACTTTCTCACAGCTCCTGGCTCTGAGTTCAAGTTCAGTGTTGCTTTACGTCCACAGAGACCGTAAGGACTATTAGGGACGGGGAGCCCAGGACGGCCACCTCGACTTTCTCACAGCTCCTGGGCTCTGAGTTCAAGTTCAGTGTTGCTTTACGTCCACAGAGACCGTAAGGACTATTAGGGACGGGGAGCCCAGGACGGCCACCTCGACTTTCACACAGCTCCTGAGCTCTGTGGTACCATTTGAGTGTTGCTTTACGTCCACAGAGACCATAAGGACTATTAAGGATGACGGGATGCCCAGGACGTCCACCTCGACTTTCACACAGCTCCTGAGCTCTGTCTTCCAGCGGTAACGCATCGAAGACTTCAATACGACTTGACCAGCTCATGCAGGTGTGTGCCATTCAAAAACAGCAACGGTTTTTGTTGGTTGGTTGTTGG
>JABMCL010001896.1:0-10000 GCA_018857735.1 Alviniconcha marisindica | reverse complement strand
CACGGTCAGACAGACACTGATCATGTCCAGACAGACACTGACCACGGTCTGACAGACACTGACGATGGTCAGACAGAAATTGATTCAGGCGTGTCGTGTGCAGCGCGCTGCCGGAACGGATCAGACACGAGGTCAGAGGGCGACGCCACATCAACGCCACAACAAGGGAGATCACACACGCTGCAGAGCGACGCCGATGGCCTATCGGCACAGCCATTGACCGCCCACACATTGCTCACTGTGCTGCTGACCAACATGCTAATCCAGTACAGCCACTGACCGCCCACACATTGCTCACTGTGCTGCTGACCAACATGCTAATCCAGCACAGCCACTGACCACCCACACATTGCTCACTGTGCTGCTGACCAACATGCTAATCCAGCACAGCCACTGACCGCCCACACATTGCTCACTGTGCTGCTGACCAACATGCTAATCCAGCACAGCCACTGACCGCCCACACATTGCTCACTGTGCTGCTGACCAACATGCTAATCCAGCACACCCCCCCACTGACCGACCCACACCATGACCGCCCACACATTGCTCACTGTGCTGCTGACCAACATGCTAATCCAGCACAGCCACTGACCGCCCACACATTGCTCACTGTGCTGCTGACCAACATGCTAATCCAGCACAGCCACTGACCGCCCACACATTGCTCACTGTGCTGCTGACCAACATGCTAATCCAGCACAGCCACTGACCGCCCACACATTGCTCACTGTGCTGCTGACCAACATGCTAATCCAGCACAGCCACTGACCGCCCACACATTGCTCACTGTGCTGCTGACCAACATGCTAATCCAGCACAGCCACTGACCGCCCACACATTGCTCACTGTGCTGCTGACCAACATGCTAATCCAGCACAGCCACTGACCGCCCACACATTGCTCACTGTGCTGCTGACCAACATGCTAATCCAGCACAGCCACTGACCGCCCACACATTGCTCACTGTGCTGCTGACCAACATGCTAATCCAGCACAGCCACTGACCGCCCACACATTGCTCACTGTGCTGCTGACCAACATGCTAATCCAGCACAGCCACTGACCGCCCACACATTGCTCACTGTGCTGCTGACCAACATGCTAATCCAGCACAGCCACTGACCGCCCACACATTGCTCACTGTGCTGCTGACCAACATGCTAATCCAGCACAGCCACTGACCGCCCACACATTGCTCACTGTGCTGCTGACCAACATGCTAATCCAGCACAGCCACTGACCGCCCACACATTGCTCACTGTGCTGCTGACCAACATGCTAATCCAGGACAACCACTGACCGCCCACACATTGCTCACTGTGCTGCTGACCAACATGCTAATCCAGGACAACCACTGACCGCCCACACATTGCTCACTGTGCTGCTGACCAACATGCTAATCCAGCACAACCACTGACCACCCAGACCCAGACATTGCTCACTATTGGGCGGTTCAGGCGGGGTTGTTAACTCCCCTGACTTTTGCCCGGTGTCGCTTAAGTCCCTTGGCTGCTTTTACTTCCGGTGCGTACTTTTTTTTTCACAATGGAAGGCGGTGACAGTGAATTTGCAAAACACGCACAGTTACATGTCAACTCATCTACTGGTCTACGTACCCACAGACGTTCCAGAAAATATATCGACCTGTGTATGTTGATGGTTTTTCTTCCGGCTAACCACAAAGACCTACATGCAAGAATAAAAGACATTAATTACAAGAATGCACAAGTAGAGCACTAGCTGGTGGATGTGTAGGTAGACAGGCAAACCTGTGTGTGAGCACTTTTTACAACGTTTAATTTTGTTCGACGTCCAAGTTTTTAGTAGACTCGGTGTGCTGATTTGGCAAATAAAAGAATATATATTTGGCAAGGTAGGCGCGATACTATTCCTGAGGTAGCTGTGACAAGCAATATCCCATATGAACAAATCAAACAGGCTGCTTAAAAAACATTACTATGAGAATGCAATCAACTGAACGAGGGTTGTAGATTCGGTATGCCATAAAGGTAGGCGACGCACAGTGTTACATTTTGGGAAACAGTTGCAGACTTCTGCGATCTTGTGAAACCACTATCAGTGATCCAGTTAGCTAGTCAGCACAGCTGTGCCCCGAAGGGCTCACATTCCCAGCTATGATGTTCGAAGCATTGTAGATTTTCAGGCCCATTTGCCTCCTCGGTTGGCGTCACCTGTAATATGTAACTCTTTTGTAGTTGATTAAAACCAGCATCAGGCGATGTGATTTATCGTGTAGACTCGTAGTGTTGATGATATGAAAGGATTCATTGAAAACACAGAAGAAACACAGAGAGAGAATGGGAGACAGACAGGCAGACAGGCAGACGGAGAGAGAGGTAGAGAGAGAGATGGACACACACACACACACACACACACACACACACACACACACACACACACACAGACAGATGATGATGATGATGATGATGATAAGTAGAAGGGAGATGGACGATGATAAGAAGAAGAAGAAGAAGAAGAAGAAGAAGAAGAAGAGGGAGATGGAGAGAAAGAGAGACTGACAGACAGACAGACAGACAGAGAGGGACTGGGGGTCGGTCGGTGGGGACCACAACAGATGGATGAAAGCCACGTTGATGAAATTGCTTTGGCGATTGATGTCCAGGCAACACAGTGAAATTGAAAATAATAATAACACGTATTCCCACTAGACAAAGCGCATGGTGAAGATTTAGATGCTATTACCTCCGACAAGAAGTGACCTCCACCCTGACTGGCTCGTGACTATAGGAACACCTAAAGGTGTTGAATGATTTAAGGGTGGCAAATTGTATAAATACGACCGTAGGTTGCCTAACACCATTGCTGCCGGGGACTGCACGGCCACCGGGTCTCCGAGCAGCTTCTCCCCTTGAGCTGGGCGTCCGTCGATGTGTGTTTGCTACCCACTATCAGTGATCTAACTAGCTAACCAACACCGCTGCGCCCACGGGCTCGAAGTTCCAGCTATGATATTCGAATTTCGTCTGTTGCACAAATATTAATATATAACAGCCACACGAAGCGTGCAGCAAATGGACACACATTGTACATTTTCAGGCCCATTTTTGCCCTTCCTCGGTTGGCACCCCTTTAATTATGAAACCCTTTTGTTTGTTGATTAATACCCGGCATCAGGCGGAATGGGGTAATCCATTAAATCAGTGCCCAGTCATCACGTGGGGGTTTAAGAATTTCCCATGAAATCCCCAAGGAATGTGATTTTCACTGATCAAATACTGGGCACGGAGAGAGAGAGAGAGAGAGAGAGGGGAGAGAGAGAGAGAGAGAGAGAGAGAGAGAAAGAAAAGAGAGAGAGAGAGGGGGGGGCGCGAGGGCGTAGCAGATGGATGATGGCCACCTTGATGGAATTGCTTGGGCGATTGATGTCCACTAATTACGAGCAGCTACCTGTAGACTCACATAATGGTGTACATATCCGCAGATCTAGCTGTTCGTCAACCTACCTTTCCTTTTGATACTTCTCTTCCGACTAACCACGAAGACCCACCTGTGCCCTCTTCTACTGGTCTATATACCCGACTCCTCTTCAGATCTACGCAAACATAAGCATATTGGAAAATGAATCTACCTCTTCATCATGATGTTTTCCTTCCAGCTAATCAAAATGACCTACCTGTCGACTCAACTGTTACTCGTCTACATGCCCACAGAGGTACCTGTTCATCAGCCTACCTTTTCAATTCCTTCCTTCCAGTTTAACATGCACACTTATCTGTCAACTCATCTGCTGGTCCACATACCCACAGACGTACATACCCCAAAATAAATGTACCTGTTCATTTTGCTTTCCTTCCGGCTAACCACGAAGACCTACCGGTCTACTGAAACGCTCGTCTACATACCCATAAAATTCAACCGTTTATCAGTGTAATATAGCTATTCAGTTTAACCTTTCCTTCCGGCAAAACACGCACAGTTACCTGTCAGCTGATCTGCTGATCTGACGTACCCACTGACGTACCCAAAAATAAACCAACGAGTGTGTGTTGATGGCTTATCTTCCGGCTAACAACAGAGACCTACATGACAGAACAAAAGACATTAATTACAAGAATGTACAGGTAGAGCACTAGCCGGTGGATGTGTAGGTAGACAGGCAAGCCTCTTTGTGAGCAGTTTTTACAACGTTTAATTTTCTTCGCCGTCCAAGTTTTAGTAGACTCGGTGTGCTGATTTGACAACAACAACAACAAATGTATATTGGGAAAGTAGGCGCAGTTTCGTTTACGATACTGTTGCTGAGGCAGCTGTGTCCAGCAATATGCCCTATGAAAAAATCAAACAGGCTGCATAAACAACATTACTAAGACAAAAATGCAATCAGCTCAACGTGGGTTGTAGATTCGGTGTGCCATAAAGGCAGGCGACGCGTAGTAATACATTTTGGGGAACAGTTGCAGATTTCTGCGATCGTGTGAAACCACTATCAGTGATTTAATTAGCTAACCAACACAGCTGTGCCCCGAAGGGCTCACATTTCCAGTTAGGATGTTTCCATTTTGTCTGTTGCACAAATATTCATATGACAATCACACGAAGCATGCAGCAAATGGACACACACTGAACATTTTCAGGCCCATTTGCCTCCTCGGTTGATGACCCCTTTCATCTAGAAACCCTTTTGTATTTGATTAAAACCAGCATCAGGGGATGTAATTTATCGTGCAATATCGTGGTGTTGATGATCTGAAAGGATTCATTAAAAATACAGGAGAGAGAGAGAGAGAGAGAGAGAGAGAGAGAGAGAGAGAGAGAGAGAGAGAGAGAGAGAGAGAGAGAGAGAGAGAGAGAGAGAGAGAGAGAGAGAGAGAGAGAGATTTTTTTTTAATTGTCAGGCCTCCGGCCCATTACAACAGGGGTGAACATTCAAGCACTTCAAATTTTCATGGATCCAATGACGGACTTAAACTCAGTTTTGTTTAAAAACGAAGGTGGATAATTTCTCTATGGTGGGGCGTTCGTGCTAGCCAATAATAAGGAAAATTTAAACATGGATAGTTGTCTATGGTATTTTGGTGAATAAGTTCATCTTTCAAGGCTGCATACTTTGGACATACTAATAAAAATGTACTTCTGTTTCTGGCGTATTACAGAATGGACAATTTATATCCCTTTGTGAGCAAAGGATCTATACTGTTGGTAATGACATTTCAATGCAGACATTCCAGTTTTGAATCTAGTAAATACTCTCCGCACGCTTATGTTGTTAAGAGCTCGAAGATACTGACTGAGTACTAATGACTGATTGAAATTAGAAAATACGTTATAAAAATCGTGTGAACCAAGGGGCAGCATGCCAGTCTTGTTTAAAGCAATCTATAAGCCTCAATTTTAAAATCTTTAATGAACAAGTTTATATTACCAACACCTTGCATTTCCCAAACCACACCAAAGCCAAATTTGTAAAAACATTTAAATTGCAAGCCTTTAGTATAGTCTGTCTTTGAAGATTTAATAACATATTATAAGCTTTTCTGGGTACCCTTTTGTCATCCATACACGTCAGGCGCAGCAAAACTTTATACATCTGGCATACGTGTTTACAAATAGGGCGTGTCTGCCCGTTTCGCAAATATTAAACGTCTGGGAACTCTGAGGTGACACCCAACCTTTTCAAAGCTGATAAATGTACTCTTTCGATACTTTCCAGGTTATCTGACAGTCCCCATACTTCGGAACCATAAGTCAAAATAGACTGCATCGGCAATCAAACATTTTGAAAAAGATGTCTGGTGAATGCTCACCAATGGACCATAAAAGTTTCATAATTGCTAGCATTCCCCTTTTTGGCTCGATCTGCAAGGTCGTTTAGAGTAGGTGAGAACGTGAGCCATGTGGTAAAGTAGACTCCCAGGTACTTGCACATGTTTCCCAAATTCAGGTTCCTCGTTACCAAAGCACCACTTTTCATTCAGAGCAAGATGGCCCCCATTCCTGAAAACAACTATGTTAGACTTATCCAAATTTACAATCAAATCGAGACGATTAGCAATGTTAAACAGAACATTCAGTTGAGTCTGAAGACCAGACACTATCAGACAACAAAATGATGTCGTCAGTAAATAACAAAATCAGCAATTCAATCAAATCAGGAGCTAACTGGATGCCATGCCTGCCACTTTCAATGACATCCCTGGTCAGTTCGTTAATAAGCAACGAAAACAGAACCGATGAACACAGCTCATCCTGCTTCAAGCCACAAGGACATAAGAATACATCTCTTAACTCCCCCCAACACGAACTCGAGCCTTGACAATGGCATACATACTTTGTAGTGCAATCGCGATTTTGTCTCTAAGGCCGTTTCTGTGCAGTACAGTCCACAGTTTTGTTCTGCATATCGTGTCAAAAGCTTTACGAAAATCAATAAAGGCCACATACAGTTTTCTGTGCCTCAGCAGTTTTTTCTGGACTAACGCTAAAAGAGTAAAAATATTGTCAAAGGTACTACGTTCTTGCCTAAAACCGGTCTGTTCTTCTCCAGTTATCTCATTATCATCTATCCATTTGGTAATCCGTTTATTCAACACAAAACTATACAGTTTACTGCATATGTTGAATAAGGAATACCCCTGTAATTATCCGGTACGTTTATATCCCCTTTCTTATGTAAAGGGTGTAAGATTGCCAACGACCATTCGTCAAGGGAAAAAAACCATGATCAAAGATGAAACGAAGAATTTAACTAGAAATGGCAAAATGTGTACTGTGCTATTCTTATAAAACTCTCCGATAGGTACATAAGGACCAGCTGCTTTTTGATCTTTTAATGCCTGTATTGCCGTTTTGATTTCATCTACGGTGACAGGCTGATTCAAGGTCTCACAGTTCATTTCGTTATCAGGTTATATAGGTTAGAGTTTCAGCAATAAAAGGTGCCGAGCGACGCAGTATTTTCCCGTCTAAACCATCAGTGCCTTTTGTGTTTGATTGTTATAAATGACATAAAGATTTATACACTTCCCTGACTGTCATGAAAAGGAGCGCATTGGCTTTATGGCTAATCTTTTCTGTGCAATGCTGTTCCAGCACAGTTAGTTCGTTGGTGGGTGAATGATCTGTTTTAATCACTTTACTGGCAACACTGCAAAAATGGTTGTTTAAGTCATCTGGGGAAATTCGACTAGTAGTGCTAGTATTCGCTGGTGGATGTTTATTAGTGAGTAGATAAATAGCTCGCCACGTGTCTTTTCAATTCTTGCTGTTTGTCAAAATGTCAGCAAAACATCGGGGGGGGGGGGGGGGGGGGGGGAGTCTTGGGTCATGTAGATGACTTTATTTCTCAGTTTTTTGTATTCATTAAATAGTTTCGGTTTACGAAGATAATCTCTGTAACGCATTGCATCCAGTATTTCCAATGTTAGCCATCCAGGTTTGAAGGAGTATTCACTGTTCGATTCTCCTCTTTTTCTGAGGAGCATGCTTGTCAAGGACTTTAAGAAACACTGAATACCAAGTCGCTAACGTCTCGTCTGGATCAGCATGATTGTATACTTTATCAAAGGGAGCATTGTTAAGATCGTTTAAGAACTCACTTTCGTGGGGGGTTAGTGGGGGTCGGTCGGTCGATGGAGGAACACCACGTTTATGAAGTTACTTGGGCGATTTATGTCTAGGCAATATAGTGAAGTTCAAAAGAATAATAACACGTATTCCGACTAGACAAAGAGCATGGTAAAGCTTCAGGTGCTATTACCTCCGACAAAAAGTGAGCTCAATTCTGATTGGCTTGTGATTATACCACCCCCCCCCCCCCCCCCCCCCCCCCCTCCAGGGGTTCAATGATTTAAGGGTGACGAAATTGTACAAACAGTACGGTTGGTTTGGGGGAAAGGCGTAACTTCGAGCCGAGGTTTCTGCGCATCGCATCGTTTAACGACCAGTTTGCAGAACGGCACACCTAATGCCCCTATCCTTGTCCTCTTTTAGCCTGTTATTCCTCGCCAGATCGTCGTTAAACAGCCAGAACATCATTACAGATGGTCGTTAAACAGTCAGAACATCATTACAGATGGTCGTTAAACAGTCAGAACATCATTACAGATCGTCGTTAAACAGCCAGAACATCATTACAGATGGTCGTTAAACAGTCAGAACATCATTACAGATGGTCGTTAAACAGTCAGAACATCATTACAGATGGTCGTTAAATAGCCAGAACATCATTACAGATGGTCGTTAAACATCCTGAACATCATTACAGATGGTCGTTAAACAGTCTGAACATCATCGCAGATGTCCGAAACAGCCAGAACAGCGGGTCGTCGTCGTGTGCATGGAGTTGCGTGTGTGTGTGTGTGTGTGTGTGTGTGTGTGTGTGTGTGTGTGTGTCGTGCGTGCGTGCGTGCGTGCGTGCGTGCGTGCGTGCGTGCGTGCGTGCGTGCGTGCGTGCGTGCGTGCGTGCGTGCGTGCGTGCGTGCGTGTATGCGCGTGGAATATAGTCTGTACGGATAAGATTTTACGTTTTGCAATTATTTTAGTTATGATTATTGTTATTAGTATTATCTGTAAGGCAGCGCAAGACATAATGTTGATGATCTGTAAGCCAGTATAAGACAGAAAGAACTTACTGTACTTCATTTCGTGTTCTCACATCATCAGCCAAACAATAAGGACAAAGGGAAATGTGGCCATGTACCAAGAAAGCTCTTTAGTTTCTGTTGTGAACAAGTCACGATATCGTGATACACTCTGAAAATACACCATCGGTAACGTGCGAGACATAGCACATCCTTTTTTGTTTGGAGCTGTTACCAGGAAGCAACACACAATAAACAGTATTGATATGTAAGAGCTAGCGGCCTTATTTGTCATGAAATCTGTTTTTATTCAATCACGAACGCTTTCAGTGAAACATCTGCGATCAGCTTGCCTTCTTTTGGCCAAGTCACAAATGACGGCCATAAAAATGTTGCGATTTCTACAAAAACGACTCACAGCACAAGAAATAATGATGCATTCACACACTCTGGCATGTTTCTCCAAACACATTCCATCAGAAATACAGCGGTAAATTCAAAGGTTTGATGTTTTGAATTAGTTTTTCATCGCCAAAGCGACACCCTCTTTGGTCCAAATTTAAGGAGGATGACCATATACTATCGATCTATCTATCTATCTATCTCTCTCTCTATCTATCTATCTATCTGTCTGTCTGTCTGTCTGTCTGTCTATCTATCTATCTATCTATCTATCTATCTATCTATCTATCTATCTATCTATCTATCTATCTATCTATCTATCTATCTATCTATCTACCTGTTAGACAGGTTTTTGACTGAACCTAAACTACAATCCTTGTAAAATAAAGTTTCCGAGTTCGAGTTCGAGTTCTATCTATCTATCTATCTATCTATCTATCTATCTATCTATCTATCTATCTAAGAGCCACCATCTTGGTTATCTGTAGGCCAGTACAAGACATTATGTTGATGGTCTGTAAGCCAATGTAGGACATTGTATCTGCGTTTTGTATGCTAAGGCAGTATAACATTGTGACTGTGATCTGTAAGCTAAGACAGTATGACGTCTTGGTTGTGACCTGTACGCCAGTGTTATACATCTTGTAAGTCGAAGCAACAGATCCTCTTGGTGATCTGTAAACCAGTACCTGACATTGTGTTGCTAACAGCCATTACAAGACATCATTCTGGTGATGTGTAAAACATCGTATTTGTGATCTGTAAAACAGTACATTTTATCATGTTGGTGATCTGTAACAAGTACAAAACATCATGTTGGTGATCTGTAAACCAGTACATAGGATCACATTGGGGATCAGTAAACCAGTACAAGATATCATGTTGGTGATCTGTTACAAGTACGTTAAGACATCATGTTCTGTTTGAGTTGTTTGTACATGATATTGCAGTGTAGTCAATAATTATATGAGTTGATTGTACAGGATATTACAGTATAGTCAATAATTATATGAGTTGATTGTACAGGATATTAT
>JABMCL010002449.1:7500-19003 GCA_018857735.1 Alviniconcha marisindica | reverse complement strand
GAAAGTGTGATACTACGCTCGGTTGTAGTTACACGGAATTTAACTAGTGAGATGTGCTTGTTGTTGACTGTTTTACTGGACTTCACTCGCTGTTGACTGTGTTATGCCTGTAGCTGTGGTCCAGCTTTGTGTTCGTGACTTGATGACTCGTGTTTTGAACTGGTATACGAGAAAGAATGTTGAATGCGTGATCGTCCTGAGGCGACTCTCTGCCGTTGACAGGACTTTGAATTCCAAGAACTAACTAACAGTATCCTGACACTAACCCAGACCTTTTTTCTGTGCTTATATTTGACAGAGGCTGACGCGGTTTGAGCCTAATAAAAAAAGAGCTCGCTGAAAACTTGCCGGAAGGTAACCTAGTGATGGTCTTAATCTCCGCATTAGTGGGCATAACAATGGTCTTCCTCTTCATGTCGGTCATCTATGTGATGGATGTGTGTGAGCAGCGCGGATTTGGACACAGATGAGGCCAGTGCTATATACAGGACAGGCAATTCCATTCAGAACAACGTGCTCCATTTTACACCACCAACAACAAAATATTCTACTTTGAAACAATGAGACCAAAAGCGTTTGTGTAGAATCAACAAACTAAGGGAGATAATTAGTGCTTGAAACCTTCGAGGATGTAGGAGGTGTATGCATCTTTTTTACTCGCATGGCTGGTGACTGTTACCGTAGGCAAATAGGAACTTTGTCTTGTGTTCGTGTGACGTCTTTCGAGCACTAACTGACTCCCCTTGTTTGTTGATTTGATTTTCATTATTGATGGTAAATGGACTGAAAAGTTATCTCTGGTCATGATTACCGCCGAGCCACTGATGAGCTCTCCGTGAGCGAAACCGGTCTGCCTAGCGATCCAAAACCCAAATCGCACCTTTCCAGTTCAATTCTTTTGCTAGTCACTCCACCTATGGAGATCCTATATTTAGTCTTCTCATAGGATTGCTTGCACCTAGCATAAAGAACTGAATCAGACCAGGAAAGGGCCTTATGTTCCCAAGCAGGTTCTCTCTGAAGGGAATACTTTTCTTCTTCTTCTCTCTTTTTCTTTTTTAGTGTGCGAACAGCTTTTAAAGGGTATCGTTTATCCACTAGCTGTAGAAGTACACAACGTACTAGATCTAGTTCACCAAAAAGAGCGTTGCTCCCTGCTCACCTAGATCTGTTTGTTCCCCCACCCCACCCCTACCCCCCCCCCACCACCACCTTTGTTTGCGCTTTCATTAGATAGATATATATATCCCTGAGATTCTGTGTGGGAGAGGGGTGGGGTGGGGCAGAATATATGTATTTACGAGGGTATTCAAACTCTTTGCCTTCCACTGTCGCAATGTGTAAATATAGTATGTGCCTTTTGATAGATAAGAACAAAATGAAAAGAAAAAAGAAAGGCGAAAAAAGGGTTGTTCTTTTCTTAAGTAAAAGAAAGAAAGTAAGAAACAAAGGAAGGAAGGAAACAAATGAAACCAAAAAGAACTAAGAAGGAAACAAAAAAGAAAGAAAAAAAAAAAAGAAAAGAAAAAAAGAAAAAAAAGAAAGAAAGAAAGAAGAAGGAAAAAAGAAAGAAAGAAAGAAAGAAGATGACTGTCAGTGTTCTTTCAGCACAGAGGCCCACACAGAAGCTTTTCCACAAATTTAGCGTCTTCTTTTTCTCCCCACGTGATTTGAACTGCTCTGTTTTGTTTGTTCATTGCAGTTTTAAGTGTTAGGTGTGGTCTTTGTTGAATTTTTTCTTTCCGCCAATATTTCGCTGCGACACAATCTTCTGTCATAGTTCTATTTTATTCTTGTTCTTGGTTGTTTTGTGGTTGTTGTTTTTTCATTTTTATAATTATTTGGTAACTTCATTAATCCTAATCCCTTGCGGAAAATTCGGGTGCCTTACCTGGTTAAGGCTGCAGCACCCGCAAGAACAGAACTACCCATTCCTACCGGTGTGTGCTGTATTTTCGTTTCAAAGAAAGAAGAAAGAAAAAAGTATAGCTGCCAGTGTTTGGGATTTTTAGGTGTTTTTTTTTCTTTTTTTTTTTTTTTTTTTTTTTGTCTTGTTTTTGGAAGATAGGGAAGAAAAAAAGGGGGAAGAACATAGGGAAGTAGAGAGAGAAAAGAACGAAAAAAAAGAGAAGGAGAGAAAACTGCTAAACTGTTTTTACAAGGAGAGAGGAGAAAAAGAAAGCCAGAAGAGAGGAGAGAGAGAGAGAGAGAGAGAGAGAGAGAGAGAGAATGCGGCCCACGTACTTTGTTTTACACTAGGCTTGTCTAAGGAGGTGTGTTTGTACGCAGACTCTTGACTGGCTTAAGATCGTCTGTCAGTCATCACAGGGTAGCGAAAGGTCAGTTGCTTTCATGTGTTTCGTCCTGGTGTCATCTTCATGGTTGTTTGAGTGTTACAAACAAACTTCTTATTTATTTGCTGATTGGGCGAAAGCATTTATGCCGAAAGTTTGCACAATGTTTATCTTTTGTCTCATTAAAAAAAAACACGTTTAAAAACACACGTCTGTGTGTGTGTGTGTGCGTGCGTGAGTACGAGTGTGTGTGTGTGTGTGTGTTAATCAATCAACGCTTTATTTTATTGGACTACTCAGTCTATGGCCAAATGAGGTATAAAATGAAAAAGTCAGCAACATACGTTTTTTGAGCTGTGTTACACTTGGGTATGCCCACAAAGTATCATGTATAAAATAGGACAACAAATTCGTAATCCTACTTGGCGAAAACGAGGTCGCCTGACGTAATACGACCATTGTACATTTTTTGATAACAGATGAGGCATAACTTTGAAAATATGTTCAAAACCTACCAAATAATTAGATCATACAAAAGCTGATGTTTTGTTTTCTTAGTGTGCATATTTTCAAGCAGATATATGTAGAGTTCTGACGTCATTCATTACATCAGCTCCACATAATGACTACAAAATGGGTCACGGTCAGAAAAAAATGGAAGAAGTAGGAGCAAGCCGTTAGATGTTATCGTCAAGGCTGGTCTATTGCTTAGTTGACAGAACTCTCCTTCGTATGCTAAACGTAACCAATTTATTTTCAGTTCATAATGATTGAGCAGGTTAAACAAACGCTAAAATATCAAGTCCGTGTTCAAAATATGTTCAAACCCTGCCAGATAATTAGATCAAACAAAAGCTGTTTTGTTTTCTTAGTGTGCATATTTTCAAGCAGATATAGGCAGCCGATGTAGATTTCTTACGTCATTCATTACATGACCTCCATATGATGACCTCAAAATGGGTCACGGTCAGAAAAAAATGGAAGAAGTAGGAGCAAACCGTTAGGTGTTATCGTCAAGGCTGGTCTATTGCTTAGTTGACAGAACTCTCCTTCGTATGCTAAACGTAACTAATTTATTGTCATTTCATACTGATTGAGCAGGTTAAACAAACGTGATCAGTAGTAAACGTTTTGCGACTGAACGTTGATTCTTATCGATTTTTTAAGGTGACCTTTTGGAGATAAGTCTTGTTTCACGAGCCGATTATAATGCCCCAATATACGATCTTCGGAAATCCAGGGGACTGCACTCAGTAAGTACCTGCGGGTGTAGCGCAGAGTAGGCACGCTTTTGTTGGGGGTACAATGAAACCGCGGGGAAAACGGCCGTATGCTGGTAAAAGAAGCAGACAAGGCATCAGAAATGCCGGCCAAGCACTGTCTGTGGGGTACATGCAGCTCTGATAGTAGGTTCCCCCAGTTTTGTGAAGGCATCCGTTTTGTGCCGTTTGCCAAACCAACGCGAACGCTTGAAACATGCATTCGTTGGAGTAAAGCCTGCGGGCGTCCCCACAGCCAGTAGGCAAAAAATTATCTTTTATATTACTCGAAGCTGTCGGAATTTCGCACACGTAAAGAGCGTCTGAGCCAGTCAAATGACAATTAGCAAGCGCTGTGACGTGCCCAGTTGCTTTTTGTTTGTAGTTGTTGCTCTGTGTGTGTGTGTGTGTGTGTGTGTGTGTGTGTGGGGGAGCCAGGTGTATGTTTTTGCTTTGAGGATGGAATAAAAAATGTATACGTAAGCACTATGTAAAATACGAAAATCTTCGGTAATATCCAAGGAGGCGGTCGGAAATTCCTGGGACATTTTAAATGCCATTTTGAGTCACGAATATAATTGAAATCAAACGGCTTCATATCTAATGAATGAAGCCAAAATTTGCAACGAAAGTGAGTTTTATTACAGTCTGTAAAAGATGAGTTGTCAATTGTTTTGCCGACATCAGCACTGAGGAAGCCTGCTCGGTGTTACTCGGAAACTAGATCTAGATCTAACGTCAGGGGGCGCATAAGCATACTGAAAGACACAAATGTGATAAAACTCACTTTTCAGTCAGGCCTCATGACTTCTTACACCCATCTTCAATAAATTCTGCATTATATGTTGTTATTATGTTTGTTTTGGTCTGCTTATGAAGATTTCTCTGGCAGATTATTCTGCTTACTTACACGAGTTACAAGTTAGTTGCACACTTTGATCTATCCCGGCTTAGATCTATTTCAGTGTGATTTCTGAATTTCAAGTCATTATTCTCTAACAGTTTACCATCTCTAAATCTGAACAAATTCAGTGAATATTGTATTAATTAACAGTACACACACACTGCTGAAGTGCATGTAAACAGGGTGTAGTGTTTTTGTTTTTTATACCCTCCTGATGTCAAATGTCTTGATGGACATATATATTTTTATTATTATTATTATTATTGATCGCTTTTATATAGCGCTATTCTCCGCTCTCGAGCAGACTCACTGCGCTCGCATGTGATTCTACATGAGTGAATAGCTTTTAAAAAAATGTTATAGCGTGTTTTTGAATATCCACCGAAGTGGTGTACTTACAGCGCTGGCATGGCTGGCCACAGCTCTGGCCACATGAAACTGCTGCCATCTCGGCGCGTTCTGTGTACACCATACAACCATGCACCATGTCACTTCATGCAAAGCCACATCGTAAGGTGTATGCGTGTTTAGCTTAAACCTGCCACCTGCACTTTTGGCAGAATGATCGGGGGCTTTTACGAGCTACTGCGGTAACACGGGGGTGGAACGGATACCGAAATAAGAGTCAGCACAGAAAGTTGACCCTGGAGAAGAAAATTCTCCCGCCGCTCCAGCAGGGATTCGAAGCAATCTTTCGGTGAAATGTCTGGGGAAGATTGTCGGCTGCCATCCACAATCCGATGCGAGTAGTGATGAAACAGCGCAACCGGCTTCGCTATTCCTGGTTCTGTATTCGATCCTCAGCCCGCAGTGATCCGCTTCTCAGTGGTAAGCCATGACGCGTTACCGACGATGCAGCAGAGGCTACCGATGACTTTTTACATTTCTTCTTCTTAATCAAGAAGATGGAGTAAGTAATGAACGCTCGCAGTCTATTCAGTCAGTCAGCCATTCCAAACGGACACACCGCATGTGGCTCCACCAAAAAGACCGTAAAAAAAACAAAATTTAAAAAGTGTTTCTCGCGCATAGCACGCAGCCGGCAATCCAGAATATAGGTCCATACCTGAAGGTCTGATACTGTCACAGACCAGTGCTTTTCGACTGCCGCCTCCGTTCTGATATCATGGAAATATATATGCCAGTATATAGATCAAGTCCGTGTCTGAAATGATGTCCTACCCAGGGGGACTTCACTCTTCCGGATTATTTCTCCTGTTATTTCCAGAAATCGTCTATTCATACTGAGTTTTTTTCTTTTTTTTTTGTTGTTTTTTTTAATTATGTTTGTGGGTGGTTGTTGTTGTTGTTTGTTTTTTGTGTTTGTTTTTGTTGGCGCTACAAGGTGGGGTTGTTCCACAAAAAAAAAAAAAAAAAAAAAAAAAAACACCCCTGTAGCAGGACCCCCCCCAAAAAAACAAACACACACACACACACCACACACACACACACACACACACACACACACACACGCACACACACATACCGCGTGTTTTTACACGTCTTTTAATGAGACAAAATGTAAACATTGTGAAAACTTTCGGCATAAATGCTTTCGCCCAAACAGCAAATATGTAAGAAGTTTGTTTGTAACACCCAAACAACCATGAAGATGACACCAGGACGAAACACATGAAAGCAACTGACCTTTCGCTACCCTGTGATGACTGACAGATGATCTTAAGCCAGTCAAGAGTCTGCGTACAAACACACCTCCTTAGACAAGCTCAGTGTAAATACAAGTACTGGCCGCACTTCTCTCTCTCTCTCTCTCCTCTCTCTCTCTCTCTCTCTCTCTCTCTCTCTCTCTCTCTCTCTCTCTCTCTCTCAGTAGCTTAGCAAGGACTAGTTGTTAGACAGGTTTTTTGACTGAACCTAAACTACAATCCTTGTAAAATAAAGTTTTCGAGTTCGAGTTCTCTCTCTCTCTCTCTCTCTCTCTCTCTCTCTCTCTCTCTCTCTCTCTCTCTCTCTAAGCGAGTTCGAACACGATATGTTCGGGGGGGGGGGGGGTGGGGGGGGGGGGGGGGGGGGGGGAGGGAATGAGGTGACTGCTGGATCAGATTACACAGAAAAGAAAACAAACAAAAAAACACCTTAAAAATCCCAAACACTGGCAGCTATACTTTTTTCTTTCTTCTTTCTTTGAAACGAAAATACAGCACACACCGGTAGGAATGGGTAGTTCTGTTCTTGCGGCTGCTGGAGCCTTAACCAGGTAAGGCACCCGAATTTTCCGCAAGGGATTAGGATTAATGAAGTTACCAAATAATTATAAAAATGAAAGAAAGAAAAAAAAACCCACAAAACAACCAAGAACAAGAATAAAATAGAACTATGACAGAAGATTGTGTCGCAGCGAAATATTGGCGGAAAGAAAAAAATTCAACAAAGACCACACATAACACTTAAAACTGCAATGAACAAACAAAACAGAGCAGTTCAAATCACGTGGGGAGAAAAAGAAGACGCTAAATTTGTGGAAAAGCTTCTGTGTGGGCCTCTGTGCTGAAAGAACACTGACAGTCATCTTCTTTCTTTCTTTCTTTCTTTTTTCCTTCTTCTTTCTTTCTTTCTTTCTTTTTCTTTCTTTCTTTCTTTTTTCTTTCTTTCTTTTTTGTTTCCTTCTTAGTTCTTTTTGGTTTCATTTGTTTCCTTCCTTCCTTTGTTTCTTACTTTCTTTCTTTTACTTAAAAAAAGAACAACCCTTTTTTCGCCTTTCTTTTTTCTTTTCATTTTGTTCTTATCTATCAAAAGGCACATACTATATTTACACATTGCGACAGTGGAAGGCAAAGAGTTTGAATACCCTCGTAAATACATATATTCTGCCCCACCCCACCCCTCTCCCACACAGAATCTCAGGGATATATATATCTATCTAATGAAAGCGCAAACAAAGGTGGTGGTGGTGGTGGGGGGGGGGGGGGGGGGGGGGGGGGGGGGGGAACAAAACTAGATCTAGGTGCAGCAGGGAGCAACGCGCTCTTTTTGGTGAACTAGATCTAGTACGTTGTGTGCTTCTACAGCTAGTGGGTAAACGATACCCTTCAAAAGCTGTTCGCACACTAAAAAAGAAAAAGAGAGAAGAAGAAGAAAAGTATTCCCTTCAGAGAGAACCTGCTTGGGAACATAAGGCCCTTTCCTGGTCTGATTCAGTTCTTTATGCTAGGTGCAAGCAATCCTATGAGAAGACTAAATATAGGATCTCCATAGGTGGAGTGACTAGCAAAAGAATTGAACTGGAAAGGTGCGATTTGGGTTTTGGATCGCTAGGCAGACCGGTTTCGCTCACGGAGAGCTCATCAGTGGCTCGGCGGTAATCATGACCAGAGATAACTTTTCAGTCCATTTACCATCAATAATGAAAATCAAATCAACAAACAAGGGGAGTCAGTTAGTGCTCGAAAGACGTCACACGAACACAAGACAAAGTTCCTATTTGCCTACGGTAACAGTCACCAGCCATGCGAGTAAAAAAGATGCATACCCTTCCTCCATGCATACTCCCCCCCCCCCCCCATTATCTCCCTTAGTTTGTTGATTCTGCGCAAGCGCTTTTGGTCTCATTGTTTCAAAGTAGAATATTTTGTTGTTGGTGGTGTAAAATGGAGCACGTTGTTCTGAATGGAATTGCCTGTCCTGTATATAGCACTGGCCTCATCTGTGTCCAAATCCGCGCTGCTCACACACATCCATCACATAGATGACCGACATGAAGAGGAAGACCATTGTTATGCCCACTAATGCGGAGATTAAGACCATCACTAGGTTACCTTCCGGCAAGTTTTCAGCGAGCTTTTTGTTATTAGGCTCAAACCGCGTCAGCCTCTGTCAAATATAAGCACAGAAAAAAGGTCTGGGTTAGTGTCAGGATACTGTTAGTTAGTTCTTGGAATTCAAAGTCCTGTCAACGGCAGAGAGTCGCCTCAGGACGATCACGCATTCAACATTCTTTCTCGTATACCAGTTCAAAACACGAGTCATCAAATCACGAACACAAAGCTGGACCACAGCTACAGGCATAACACAGTCAACAGCGAGTGAAGTCCAGTAAAACAGTCAACAACAAGCACATCTCACTAGTTAAATTCCGTGTAACTACAACCGAGCGTAGTATCACACTTTCCGAGCACGAAACACCAAACAGCATGCACTAGATGCAACTGAGGGGATAAATGTATGAAATCACAAATATAAATATTATGAAATCACAAACACGCGTCTGATTCTCTGTAACAACACAAATCTCACGTTGTTTGGTTGATTAACCTGTGTTTAACGCGGAGTTGTCTCCAAAGGAATACGGGCGTTTAGGAGTTGGTACCCACACAGCCGGGGGGGGGGGGGGGGGGGGGGGGGGGGGGGGGAAGAGGGGGTGTTGGTGCCAAACACGCTAACAGGGTTGATGCCCAGACAGGCTAAAGGGGTTGGCACCAAAACAGTGAAGGGGTTGGCGCCAAAACGGGCTGAGAGGGTTGGTGCCAAAACAGGCTGAGGGGGTTGGTACCCAAACCCAGACAGGCTGAGGGGGTTGGTGCCCCAAACCAGACAGGCTGAGGGGGTTGGTGCCCCAAACCAGACAGGCTGAGGGGGTTGGTACCCAAACCCAGACAGGCTGAGGGGGTTGGTGCCCAAAACCAGACAGGCTGAGGGGGTTGGTGCCCCAAACCAGACAGGTTGAGGGGGTTGGTGCCCAAACAGGCTGAAGGGGTTGGTGTCCAAACAGGCTAACAGGGTTGGTGGTCAAACAAGCTAACATGGTTGGTGTCCAAACAGGCTAACAGGGTGGTGTCCAAACAGGCTAACAGTGTTGGTGGCCAAACAGGCTAACAGGGTTGGTGGTCAAACAAGCTAACATGGTTGGTGTCCAAACAGGCTAACAGGGTGGTGTCCAAACAGGCTAACAGGGTTGGTGGTCAAACAGGCTGACATGGTTGGTGTCTAAACAGGCTAACAGGGTTGGTGTCCAAACAGACTGAGGGGGTTGGTGTCCAAACAGGCTAACAGGGTTGGTGGCCAAACAGGCTAACAGGGTTGGTGTCCAAACAGGCTAACAGGGTTGGTGGCCATATCGGGATTCAAGCCCGGGCCCTTCCGATCAAAGGTCCAGTGGCTACACTGAGACAACTTTGCCCCTTGCTTCTTTCTCCACAACTTCAGTCACATACTACCGAGACATTACAAGACACTACTCTTTCTTATCGTATTAGTGGCAAACTGGGAGCCATTGAGTTGGTTTAGCAATAGGGTGGTTGCCAAACAGCTCGGACGCACCAAGTATCGCGATAAAGTTGCGCGAACTAGAGTTACTTGGCTCACTCGGTGTGCATGTTAAGCAAAAATCATATTCTGAGTACACTCTTGTCAAATAACACACCATAACATAATACTTGCATGTGTACGTAAGTATTAATTTTATTTTGAAGCCTCATGCCAGTATTTCAGTTGCATCTTCAACTGATCTCTCTCTCTCTCTCTCTCTCTCTCTCTCTCTCTCTCTCTCTCTCTCTCTCTCTCTCTCTCTCTCTCTCTCTCTCTCTCTCTCTCTCTCTCTCTCTCTCTCTCTGTGTGACAAAAGAACACTGGGCGTCGCAAATAAACACGTACACCTGCGTAATTAAATGGGACGCGGTTCATTGAGTGTCTATCTCTGTGTCTGGAACGTACATTGTGTAAACATTGGTAACAGTTATGGCAGCCTCCTGTTAGTCTTACTACTGGCGAAAGAGCCGCCTCTAGAAAAGCTGTAAACACCCGACTCACGTATTCATCCGAGGACATTAAGACCCAAGAACGTAACTCACTTATCTCCGGTAAGGCTTTAAGTTGGTAAGCGAAAGGACCCCTCTGTTCGATTCAGCTTCGGCTCTCCTTTCTCTTCTAAAGTTGTGGTCTGCGGACACTGTCTTCTTACGTTGTCCTCCACAATTAATGAAACGTTAAAATGGCTCTCATCGCTGCAGGAGTCACTCCGGTGGTGACAGCGTAGCGTTAGGTATATAGTCTCCCTCTTCGCCCACTTCGTTCGATTTCGGTCCCTGCCAGTACCTATTCGGAGACAAATGGGCGTTAAACAAGTTTAACCAATAACTGAGATGTAACTCACGTATCTGTTGGATTCCCATGTGTGCTCTGTTACTGGCCGACCTTCACAGTTGTAACCGGCGACAGCTGTGACATCTTCGTCCGTTTTGCCATCCCCGTCATCGTCCTTTCCGTTCTTGAGCTCTTCGTCAATAAGCCCGTCACAGTCGTCGTCCTCTTCGTTGTCAGGTTTGTCATCTGGGGTTGGGGTGCAGGTGGAATACAGTGTGAACATGTTGGCTGATCCGTCTAAGTAATACCTGGCGCGAGAGGGAAGGAGAGAAGACAAAATCTATATAGCAAGAGGCTCATCGTCGTTAGCTGTCTTTGCCAATTATGATAACGATCATGTCTAGAATTGTCCTGTTGCAATCGTACGTTTTCACCAATTAATGAGATGGGGCCTCAGCAAGACACACTATAATAATAATAATAATAATAATAATAATAATAATAATAATAATAATAATCTATGGCACCCCACGATTCACACACACGTACACACACACACACACACACACACACACACACACACACACACACACACACACACACACACACACACACACCACACACACACACACACACACACACACACACACACACACACACACACACACACACACACACACACACACACACACACACACACACACACACACACACACACACACACACACACACACACACACACTAACATTAGACATGAACTTTCAAAGAGTATTAGCCCCTTGAATGTCGTCCTTGCTGAAATAAATAGATAAATAAATTCCCAGATACATGAGGCACATTCTGGCATTGTCAACCATTCCGTCGAATTTATCAGTGCCAGATTTTCTATCTATCTATCTATCTATCTATCTATCTATCTATCTATCTATCTATCTATCTATCTATATGTCTGTCTGTCTGTCTGTCTGTCTGATCTGTCGTGTGTGTGTGTGTGTGTGTGTGTGTGT
>JABMCL010002449.1:0-5000 GCA_018857735.1 Alviniconcha marisindica | reverse complement strand
TTGTGACTCTTCATCCATGCTTCCAACCTGCTCCCCTCACTCCCCACCCCACTCCCCTACACAGAAAACCGGAAGGCTCGTTCAACCCATTGTTCAAGGTCGTTCTTTTTCAGTGTCATGGGTCAGGAACCCGGCCTGAACGTGTAAAGCGGAACAAAGGTCATTGTGCAAAATTGCAAAGATATCGCTTAAGCAACGTCTGGAAAAAACAAAGTAAAAAAAACAAACAAACAAAAAACGTCAACGTTAAAGGAATCAAGTTCATTACTTCTCTTATATAGAAGCTAGATTTACCTACAGCAAGCTGTACATGATAATAGGACAGGACATGGACCTCTGCCATGGACATCTGCCATGGACCTGTGCCATGGACTTGTCATGGACCTCTGCCATGGACCTGTGCCATGGACTTGTCATGGACCAGTGTCATGGACCAGTGTCATGGGTCAGGAAACTTATGAATAGCGTTTGATGATAATATCAGTAATTATCGCGTTTGCAAACAACTAGTAACCACATGGACCTCTGAAGCTGTGTAAACAACGAATAGGATTAGGAACAGTGCATCTACAGAAAGGATGTACTTACAATACACAATCACATGGACAGTTGTACCGTCAAAAGGCACGAAGAAGACGTAATGTTTTCCAAGCGCATGATCGGGGATGACGTGCTCCACGAGTATCTTCGTAGAGTCGTTCATGTCGTTCGAGCCGCTGACGACGAAGATGGGCTGGTTGGATGTCACCGTTGTGCCCGTCAGGCTCTTCTCCGTTTTGTAGATGTACTGCTCAGTGGCATTAATGATCACAGTCGTAGCCATGCCGTTCGCCAACTTCAGTCCAGTTCCAGCAATATATCCAGGTTGGTGAGGGGTTAAACCACATACACAGAACAAGCAGAAAGATAAACACGGTGACAAGAGCTGTGAAAGCTCAAGTAATTTATGGCAGTTTCTTACGTGGTATTGTTCCAGTACTTGCTGAAACATGCCAATGCCGATACGATTGTGTGTGGTGTGTGCTCGTGCAGGTGTGTATAAGTGGGTGGGTGGGGGTATAATTCCATAAATACTGTTTATTTTGTCAACTCTGTGTGTGTGTGTGTGTGTGTGTGTGTGTGTGTGTGTGTGTGTGTGTGTGTGTGTGTGTGTGTGTGTGTGTGTGTGTGTGTGTGTGTGTGTGTGTGTGTGTGTGTGTGTGTGTGTGTGTGTGTGTGTGTGTGTGTGTGTGTGTGTGTGTGTGTGTGTGTGTGTGTGTGTGTGTGTGTGTGTGTGTGTGTGAGTGCCGTGCTAGTGTGTGTGTGTGTGTGTGTGAGTGCCGTGCTATGTGTGTGTGTGTGTGTGTGTGTGTGTGTGTGTGTGTGTGTGTGTGTGTGTGTGTGTGTGTGTGTGTGTGTGTGTGTGTGTGTGTGTGTGTGTGTGTGTGTGTGTGTGTGTGTATGTGTGTGTCGCACTCATCTACGTTAGTTGCATTTTGTTTGAGGGGGAGGGGGGGGGGGGGGGGGGATGTGGGTAGAGGTGTTGTTGTGTACATTATTAGCATGCACGTCTTTGGTAGTTTTAGCTTCGGAGAGTCTATATTTATTTGATGCAATATGTGCGCCCGGCTCTCTCTCTCTCTCTCTCTCTCTCTCTCTCTCTCTCTCTCTCTCTCTCTCTCTCTCTCTCTCTCTCTCTCTCCCCCCCCATAGACATATCATTCATTCAGTATGACTGAAATGTAAATATATTTGACATATAAATACAGTAAGCGCCTCCTTCCCGGACCGGTGCCAAGCTCTGTAAAAGGCAGAAACTAAGCCTTGAAACCTGCCGCCTGCCAGGAGTGGACTTCAAGTGCGAATTACGCTCTACTCTTTACCTGTACTACACAGACATACTTTATCCTTCTGTAAACGTATGATCAGAACTTCACAAACTGACAACACAGGTGACTCAACCTTTAGCAAAGAGGAAAACGACCGTTGGAGGAGTGTGTGTGTGTGTGTGTGTGGGGGGGAGGGGGGGGGGGGGGAGCCGGTTCCTTCAAACAGTGGGATGTCCTGACCGTAAAAGTGACTGTAGTGTTATCCTGCGTAGGGGTGACAGTGATGAAGTAGGATGCGTAGTCGTAGTTTTTCATGGACAATACTGTGTGGCGAGTGCCCAGTGTGTTGACAGGCAGCACTGAATAGGAGTCCGTGCCGGCTAGCACGTGCAGCAGGATTTCGCGCGTTGACACCACCCTGACGACGGCTGCACACAGGTTAAGCAACGATCAGGACTAGCGCGTAATTTCACAGCAAAGAGAACAACAACAACAACAACAAAATATCAATAGTTTGGCACACAGTCTTGTGATTGATCTTTTTGTATTTTCACAAAGGTGCAAAGGATCGTCAAACATTTCGGACGCAAATTTCCGATCTCTCTCTCTCTCTCTCTCTCTCTCTCTCTCTCTCTCTCTCTCATCGGGGTGCGTACATGCGTTCGTGCGTGCGTGAGTGCGTGGAGTGAGAATGCGGCGTCTGTGTGTGTGTGTGTATGTGTGTGTGTGTGTGTGTGTGTGTGTGTGTGTGTGTGTGTGTGTGTGTGTGTGTGTGTGTGTGCGTGCTGGGGGGTGTGTGTGTGTGGGGTGTGTGTGTGTGTGTGTGTGGTTGTGTGTGTATGTATATGTTAAATATGTGTAGTATTACATAGTATTACATAGTGCATAGATCTGCGTGTGTGTGTCAGGGTGTGTGTGTGTGTGTGTGTGTGTGTGTGTGTGTGTGTGTGTGTGTGGTGTGTGTGTGTGTGTGTGTGTGTGTGTGTGTGTGTGTGTGTGTGTGTGTGTGTGTGTGTGTGTGTGTGTGTGTGTGTGTGTGTGTGTGTGTGTGTGTGTGTGTGTGTTAAATATGTAAATATGTGTAGTATTACATAGTTGCCGATAATACATACTATGAGCATATTTGTGTGTCAGTGTGTAATGTGTGTGTGTGTGTGTGTGTGTGTGTGTGTGTGTGTGTGTGTGTGTGTGTGTGTGTGTGTGTGTGTGTGTGTGTGTGTGTGTGTGATAAATACACGATGGGGATCACTTTCATAAAACTGGTCAACTTTACTGATTCCATGGCATCAGGTAACCAGCTCCAAAACTGGCTTGCTGAAAACGGTTTTAATGGTGACGCGTGTTAGTCTTGAAACGCAATAATCATGTTCGGTGGGGGTGGGGAGATAGAGAGAGCGGAGGGTATACGATGCGCAGGTGAAACCAAAAATTCGACACACAGCTGGCCTTCCTAGGAATTAGGCAAAGGTGTCTGACGAAGGAGCGAACACATTTTTACAAGGCGCTAATACACGAGCCATCGGTTTCGGCCGTGTGGTTGAGGAAGACCGTCCGATCCTGATCTCAAACGGATCGTGTGTCAGCATAGCCATACGACTGAAACAGCTCAGGTCATCGGTTTCAACCTGTCCGTTCCAAATACAGCAATCTATATTCGAAACGGTTTAATTGCATCCGCCAGCCAACGAGCGTCCACCGTTTTGTGAAGGAAAGGCCGGAGGTCACAAGGGATGGTAACTCTCGAGAAGCGGCAAGGTTAAATACGTCACCCTGCCCCTTGCTTCAACCCGTCAGTTTGGGCTTCAACCCGTCAATTTGGGCTTTAACCCGTCAGTTTGGGCTCTAACCCGTCAGTTTGGGCTGTACCGTGTGGCAGCCAGCACGTTGAAGACGGCTGTATCGTGTGAAGCCAGCACGTTGAAGACGGCTGTACCGTGTGGCAGCCAGCACGTTGAAGACGGCTGTATCGTGTGACAGCCAGCACGTTGAAGACGGCTGTATCGTGTGACAGCCAGCACGTTGAAGACGGCTGTACCGTGTGGCAGCCAGCACGTTGAAGACGGCTGTACCGTGTGGCAGCCAGCACGTTGAAGACGGCTGTACCGTGTGGCAGCCAGCACGTTGAAGACGGCTGTACCGTGTGGCAGCCAGCACGCTGAAGACGGCTGTACCGTGTGGCAGCCAGCACGCTGAAGACGGCTGTACCGTGTGGCAGCCAGCACGTTGAAGACGGCTGTACCGTGTGGCAGCCAGCACGTTGAAGACGGCTGTACCGTGTGGCAGCCAGCACGTTGAAGACGGCTGTACCATGGACATATATATAGGTCCATGGGCCAGCGGTAAGGAGCGACCCCCACTCCCCCCACCCCCACCCCATCCCCACCCCACTCCCGACCGTTACCGGCACGGAGTTGGGGCTTTTAACACTAACTTAACAATGACTTAACTTTTTCAATGAATTATGTATCCATGAATGCATGACAGGACTACAGACACCTTGCCTGCTGTTTGCGTGTTTCTATTTCAGACAATGTTTTAACCGATCAAACTGTAAATATATACACTTTTAACCTGTTCGTAAAGCGAGCAGACTTGTAAATAAAGTAAATATGTAAAATATGTTTTTAAACTCATCCCCGAAAGTGCTACTAGACCCGAGTAAATACATCATAGATTCAAAGTAAGAGAATTTTTTTGTAATAGTAATTCGCTATACAGCCAACCTGATTATATTAACTTTAGATGATTAAGAGCTTCGTATATCTTGTCCCTAATATGTCATCCGACATCCGAGGTCATTAGGAACAAAGAAGTAAGTAAGCGGTAAGGCCACAAGGTTCCAGGCGAGATCAAAAGATCAAGAGATCTAGAGGAGGGAGGTGGAGCTGGACCTTCAAGTTAGCCCTGAAAAGACCATGAGTAGGGAGGTGGAGCTGGGCTGCGAAAGTTGGACTTCTTTCGCTTCGAGTTGTTCCTCAACAGCAGTGCAACGGACATTGTCCTTGTGACTCTGCCCAAGCACGGCAGTTGAAACAGCAGTTACTCAGTGCACAAGTCGCTGGGCAATGACGAGGGACACCGCCTTAACATTTCCATTGCTCTGGCGGCGGTCCACGGTCTCTCCGGTCTTTTTCGGGCGGTATCCGCGGTCGAGCCTCACTCTTTCGTCCCTTCCCCCCTGTCCCGTCCCTA
>JABMCL010000217.1:0-19091 GCA_018857735.1 Alviniconcha marisindica | reverse complement strand
AATTGCTCTTGAGAAGAGCCAGAATTCGTCGAAACTTATTATCCAAACAGAACATTCTTATTCCCTGGAGCAGGTAGGCGCATAATTACTTCCCCTTCAGGCACACAAAGGGTCAAAGACCTTTTTTTCTCTCTTCAGATGGCGAAGCACACGAAGCTATATTCTGACCTTCTGACTGCACAGGAGCATGCACTTTATCGATCTCTATACTCATACGCATTGCTTTGTGTGAATGATCCATAATTAGTTTGTCCTTTTGTTTGGTAGTCTTTACAGGAAGCAGGTGAGTACATATAATTATGCTAACAAAGCAATGTCAAACATTTGATGACGATACGCACATTAATATGCACTGCCTAAACTATTATGTTTGAGTCACGGCGTCCAATAGGGTATCATCAACATGATACTATTATTATATATATTATTATTATTAAAATGGAAATGATGGACTAGTAATATTTTTGGTTGTTTAACCGTATATTCGGTTGCCTGACTCTTTTCGAAGTCCATCAGGTGATTTCGTTTTTTCGAGTGTTTGTAAGTGCATGCCTTGGGACTCGTGTAACATGAAGCGCTTAAGTAAGATGAAGCGCTAATCGTCATTCTAATCATCATCATCATTGTCATCATCATCAACCTTCTCCATGAGAAAAACAAACAAACAAAAAACTAACAAAAACAAAACAAAAAACACGCAGCAATCTAAATGGCGATGAAATATCTTATTAGGGAAGTCAATTTATGACTCACCAAATGTACCGAGTCTACACTGGCAAGTAAACGATCCTGGTGGTGAGTCGACGCAGTGAGCACCATTCTGACAATAGTTGAAGCGGCACTCATCCGTGTCAATCTGACACTCAGGCCCCTCCCATCCTGTAACCACGACAACCGTTTCAAAAACGATATGACACATACATCCGTGCATGAAAATCTTGCTTCCTCTCTTCACACGTGTGTGTGTGTGTGTGTGTGTGTGTGTGTGTGTGTGTGTGTGTGTGTGTGTGTGTGTGTGTGTGTGGTGTTGTGTGTGTGTGTGTGTGTGTGTGTTGTGTGTGTGTTGTGCTACTGTGTCTGTGCATAGATATGTGTGTTGCGCGCGCGTGTGTCATTTGTGTGTTGCATTTATAAGTGTGTGTGTGTGTGTGTGTGTGTGTGTGTGTGTGTGTGTGTGTGTGTGTGTGTGTGTGTGTGTGTCTGTGTCTGTGTGTGTCTGTGTCTGTGTCTGTCTGTCTGTCTGTGTCTGTGGCTGTGGCTGTGTCTGTGTCTGTGCCTAGATATAAGTGTGTGTGTGTGTGTGTGTGTGTGTGTGTGTGTGTGTGTGTGTGTGTGTGTGTGTGTGTGTGTGTGTGTGTACTGCGTGTGTGTGTGTGTGTGGTGGTGTGTACGTGCGTGTGTGTGTGTGTGTGTGTGTGCGTGTGTGTGCGTGTGCGTGTGTGTGTGTGTTTGTGCTCTCACGATGTGAATAACAAGACGACAAATAAAATCAACATATATAAACAGGAAGCGCTTTGACTGTGTCCCTTTGAAAGTGCCCCACCCTGCATGCATTGTCGCTGGCCGGTAGTGATGTTGCAGAAAGCGTGCTCTACGGAAGGGTAATCCACACGACATTGCGTATCGCAGTATGTCCCATAGTAATCCTCGTCACACTTGAGCATCAAGTACAATATTAACCTGCAACCACGTAAAAAAAGTCAGACATTTCAATTGTAATATCAACCTGCAACCACGTAGAAAATGTCATACACTTCAAGTACAATATCATATCAACATGCAACCACGTAGAAAACGTCATCCACTTCAAAGACAATATGAACCTGCAACCACGTAGAAAACGTCATCCACTTCAAGTACAATATCAACCTGTAATCACGTCAAAAACTCTGCACCCAGTGCAATATGAACCTCAAACCAAGTAGAAAGTGCCATACATAACAACATCTACCTGCAACCAAGGGGAAAGACCGCCATCCACATTAAGTTCAATATTGACCTGCAACCATGTAGAAACCTCCAACTACATCAAGGAGGCCTACAGTATCAACCTGCAACCACTTGGAAAACGTCATCCACATCAAATTCAAAACTTTCAACCTTCAACCAAGTAGAAAACGTCACCCAAATTAAGTACAGTATCAATCTTCTGATGAGGAGAAAACCCGACATCCACATCAAGTTCAAAATTCAACCTTCAACCAAGCAGAAAACGTCACCCAAATCAAGTACAATATCAATCTGCTGGTTCAGAGAAAACCCGCCATCCACATCAAAAGTCAGTATTAATCTGCAGCCTATTAGAAAACGCCATCCTCATCAAGGGCATCATTAGGTTAGTTAGTGGTTGGGTTTTATTGTCCTGCCAACGGCACATGATTACCTCAGGACTTATAAACAGTGTAAATAAGTCAATGCATAGTTTAAACTTCTCGCATGAACCTTTAGCGCTTTGAGCCTTACACGTGTATCATAGAGGGATTCAGCGCAATACAAATTCCTTTTGTTAGTATTATGAACCTATATTCTGGTCAAACCGACTTACTCATACGTGAGTGCGAACGTGTCCGTACACACACGTCTTCACATACAAACCATGACGCAACAAAATACACATACACGCAAAAAACAAACACGCATCCACAAATAAACACAAACACACATAAGTCGATGTCAACCCACACGCTCGAGTGCCAACGAACCATAACAACAATAGCAACACACACACACACACCACACCACCACACACACACACACACACACACACACACACACACACACACACACACACACACACACACACACACCTGCCCCGTCCTCTCAACATGACGTTCTGCGGTGTAAACTGCTGGTAGGGAAAGGGAACCGGGCTCTCGTTGATGGTGTACGACAGGGTCTCCTCACACTGCCCCTCGTATTCGGCAGGCATTCCACAGCACGCTACGTACACTCTCAGCCTTACAGCTCCCTGCAATGCATCAGGTACATGCCGTTAGCCGTACAGATTCCTGCAATGCAACATCCACCTTCTGAGCCAGCATCACGCACATGTCGTTAGCCCTACCGATTTCTACAACACCCACCTTCTGACGCACATTCCGTTAGCCCTACCGATTCTTACAACACCCACTTTCTGGGTCAGCATCACACTCATGCCGTTAGCCCTACAGATTTCTACAACATCCACCTTCTGACGCATTTGCCGTTAGCCCTACAGATTCCTACAATGCAATATCCGCCTTCTGAGTCTGCATCACGCACATGCCGTTAGTCCTACCGATTTTTACAACACCCACCTTCTGACGCACATGCCGTTAGCCCTACCGATTGCTACAACATCCACCTTCAGAGGCACATGCCGTTGGCCCTACAGATTCCTACAACATCCACTTTCTGACGCACATGCCGTTAGCCCTACAGATTCCTACAATACAACATCGACCTTCTGAGTTGTACAGGCCCTTTCAGCGCAAGCCGCGCTATGAGTCATGAGTCATACAGTCTCCTGGTCGTCGTCGTGCAGCTCCCAGCAAGACAGCATGCACTGTGTCTCGTCAAGCTCCCTGGAATACAACACGCGCTGTGCGATTCGACGTACAGCTCAGTAGTTCCTACGATACAGCACGCAGTGCGCGTCATACAGCTGCCAGGAATACAGTATGCTCCGTTAGTTGGACAGCTCCTATGAATACAATACGTTCTGTTAATCGTACAACTGCCATCAATACAATACGTTCTGTTAATCGTACAGCTCTCATCAATACAATACGTTCTGTTAATCCTACAGCTCCTACCAATAGAATATGCTCTGCCAGTTGTACAGCTCCCATGAATACAATAAACAGCGTTCAGCGTTCACTGTGAGTCGTACAGCTCCCCCAAAAATATTTAGCATCTCCCGTACAAGTGGCCCATCCTGCTGCTAAATGAACATTACGCCTCCTAGAGCTGAAGATGCGCTGTGAGTCGCAAAGCTTTTCTTAAAAGACAACACTCCAAGTACACTGTCAAACATACGGCTCCCTAGAGTAAAACACACAACAAGTCAACATGCACTGAGTCACGCATCTTTCTAAAATAAAACGCCTCGTGGAAAACGTACCTTCCATCTCTCAAAGCCGAATACAACGGGGTTAGCGGTCACAGTGCCGTTATTGGTAAGGCCCAAGGTGGACGGAAAGGTCACTATGTCACGGCCAAGGGCACCGAGATGAGACAATGTTTCCATCTCCATGTTGCCAAGGCGACAGGGCTGTGAACTTGACTCACTGAGCACATAAAAGAAAGAATGAAAGCGTCACATACGAGATGTATTAATCTACGCCCAGATTTTTAACGCCCAGTCAACCATAACGATTATATCAAGGCGACATATCAGTAAAAAAGAGAAATCACTTCTCATGATTTGGAACATGTCCTCAGCCAAATGAGCTAATTACGCAGGGCCCCAAAACCACCACAAAACGCACAGACACAACACACAACACACACACACACACACACACACACACACAAAACAAAACAAAAACCCCTAACCCACAACACAACACAACACAACACAACAAAAACCCAAAACAAAACCCCAACACCCAAAACAAAAACAACCACACACACAACAACAAACCAACCACACACACACACACACAAAACACACACACAAACACACAACAACACACACACACACAGAGTCTGCCCATTTCTTTTCAATCTCATCGAAACCATTTTAGTTAATACTTTAATGGTTTTTGGTGTTGGGGCGAGGATTTTTGGCGTGTTTTCACGAGAGTTTTTGGTGTTTGTGTGTGTGTGTGTGTGTGTGTGTGTGTGTGTGTGTGTGTGTGTGTGTGTGTGTGTGTGTGTGTGTGTGGGGTTGTGGGGGGTTTTGGGTTTCTTTCGTGTTGACCCCTTCCCCATCCTTGCGTGCGGGGTGCGTGTTTTGAACGTTAAATACGTCTGTGCGGGTGTGGAAGAAGCCGGGGCGGGTAAGAGGGGGAGACAATGTAAGAGTGAGACAAACAAATTTTACGTTATTTTAATTTTATATTTTAAATGTACCTTTTTGAGCCGATGTGTCCACGAACATTTTTCATTTTTATTCTTTGTATAATTATTAACAATAAATTTTTATTTCATTTGATTGATTTGTGAGTGAGGAAGCGCGTGGTTACCTATGAACATAGTCCAGACAGAGCAGAAATCGATACTGAGGTCTCGGGGATGTGGACGCATTGCACGTCGTCGCGTGTCTCCATGGTGGCGGAACAGCGGACGTGTTGCTTGACGAGTCATTCTCTTCGCCTATCTCCCGCTGGCCAGCAAGTTGACTCCTCAGTTGCCACGGCGTCACGGTCAAAGCGTCATCAATGACGTCACCTGACGTTACCTTTGATGAAGTAGAATCCTCTTTGTCTTGCGCGCTCTCGTCAAGGGAGGCAAAGCCAGAATCATGTCTGAATTCGTACAGGAAGAAACCTACTTGGAGATATCCTGAAGACTCCACGCGCTGAAAAAAAAGTATTTAAGAAAATAATAATAAAAGAAGAAGAAGAAAAGTGAGAATCCATTACTTCATAGAAAAATGTTTTTTAAGAAGCAGGTTATATGATAGAAGAAGAAGAAGAGCAAGAAGAAGAAGAAGAGATAACTTTTGTATAGCGCTATTCTCTGGTGTACACAAACTCACTTTTACAACTTTTTCCCCAAATTTTCAAAACTAATACATATAATTATGACCACTAACAATGTATAATAAAACCAAAAAAAAAAGTACTTTTGGGGGCTGTTGCCTATAAAAAAAATGCAATAAAAATTTGGGGGAAAAAAGAAAAGAAAAAAAGAAAAGGAGAGAGAGAGAGAGAGAGAGAGAGAGAGAGATGGCTCATTCTCCTGAAAACTGGTCAAAACTGTGACACAGAGGGTAAAAATTCAGAGTGTGAATTGTTTACTGTTATTATTTGGAAATGAAAGCTTGATATCTCTTGTGTACATAAACATAAGACATAAACTGACAGGGTGACAGGAACTTGGTTAATTGTTTTTGTTACGTCATAGGTCAGTGTTTCGCATGTTACAGGACACCAGAAATGCATGAATAGAGTCGACTCAGTGGCCAGTTTGCCTTTTGCCTTTTTATTAAAGAATATTTCCTAATTAAAACTTCTGACATTTTTTTTAAATATTTTTATTTTATTTTATTGATTTCGGTTGTTTTTTTTGGGTTTTTTTTTAACTTTCCTGCGTCTTTAACGACTTTGGTTTAAAATGTCTTCTTCGAAGTACAGGCATGCACGAAATAGATAAAAATTTCTTTTCCTTAGTTTTTTTTTTTTTTTTTTTTTTTAATTTGGAGGGGGGGGGGGGATGTGTTGCACTAACTTGTTGTGAACCTTATATATATAAAGGGTCGGGGGGATATTTGTTTCTTGCTTTCCAAAGTTAATAACCAATCGCACTTAACTAGTAATCTGTTTCACATTGTCATTGACATCATCACAAGTACAAAAGGATATAAGAATCACTCACTTGAACCACTGACCAAAAAACTTAATACACAAATATATTCGTTACAAAAGCAATGTTTTTTTCCACATTTTCTTGTTTGGGGAAACCGGTTTTCCCTGAGATATCGGGATGGCCAAGAGTTTCAGCAATCTAGTCCACAGTCACCCATATTCTTTTTCACGCCCTGTAAAAAGAAAAATATTTTCACGGGTCTCACCCTGTCTTGGGTGATGATGTACCATCAAACTAATTGGATTGCAAAAGTTTTAATATTTCTGAAAACCCTAGAAAAAAACGATTGTGGCTTTGACCTTGAACATAGTAAAATATTTCTAAATGATACTTGGCTGATGATGATGCACCACCATACACAGTTTGATCGATCAAAATATTGTCCAGGCAAACATTCACTGAAGTCCAGAACCTTCACTGTGACCTTGACCTTAAATTTAAGAAAGCAACCTTTTCACAACAGACTCCAGCTTACGAACATGCACTGTCAAACAAATTTGGGCCCAAAAAGATCAGCAGTTCAGAACATATAATAAAAAATAGTCAATTTCATTGTTTTGAACCCAAACTCAGTTATTTGACCTTTTACCTTGAAGATAGCAACCCATTTTTTCCCTGATACTGTAGCTTATAATGCATGTGTATCACCATACTGGGTTTGGTTACAAGAGGTTCAGCTATTCATAACATATCATCCAAACTAACATTAACTGAAACGTTAAATCTTGGCTGTGACATTGACTTTGAACACAGCAATCTAATATTTTCACTGAACACTTCTTTGCTTATGATGATCTACCATCAAATTGAGTTTGCTTGCAAAAGAATCATTGGTTTAGAACTAATAAAAGATATAGTAGAAGCTGTCATCTTTTGATTATATAAGCCCACACTGTGACCTTGACCTTGAAGATAGAATCCTTTTTTTCTTTTCTTTTTTCTTTTCTTCTTTTTTTCAACATGACATTCCGGCTCATGGTGGTGCACCACAATACCAAGTTTGGTTATAAAAGGTTGCATGCAAACATTCAGCCGACTGGGGGAAAAAATATTTGTCACGAGCGTTACATCCCCCACCCCTGAAGATACTTTTCTTTCTTTTCTTTTCGTCCACGGAGGCGAGATGGCCTATTAGGGACGGGGACAAAGGGGGAAGGGGCCCACAGAGTGAAGGCTCGACCGCGGAAACCGCCCGAAAAAAATAGGGAGCCGTGGACCGCCGCCAGGGAAAAATGGAAGTGTTGGGGGGGTGTCCCCCGCCATTGCCCCGCGACTTGTGCACTGCGCAATTGTTTTTTCAACTGCTGTGCCTGGCCAGAGTCACAAAATTTTTCCGTCGCACTGCTGTTTACGAACAACTTCGACAACTCAAACAAAAGAAGTCCAATCTTCTTAGCCCAGCTCCACCTCCCCCCTCTTCTCTTCTGGGCCAAGTTGAGGGTCCCTCCCCCCCCTCTAAGATTTTTTCTTTTTATCTCGCCTGGAAACCCCGAAGTTACCCCCAGGGTTTTCCTTTTTTAAAAAATCCCCCAAACCCCGGAAAAAGAACAAACCTGCCCAAGTCAGCTGATGTGGACTCGTACGTTAGGGTAGGTCGAAAGTCAATGCTACTAGCAGAAATAGTTTTTTGTGTGCTCGCACGTTACATCATTTTATGACACCACGTCAACCACCCCTGAAAAAATGACTGTAATTTATTCCGTATTTACTTCATGTCATCAAACAAGCATTAAAAATAAGGTGAAATGTGGTTATCTACCAAGCAGTTGAAAAGAAAAGAAAGTTCTTTAGTTTCTGTTGTGAACAAGTCACCATATCGTGATACACACTCAGAAGACACCATCGGTAACGTGCGAGGCACTATTATCTTTTCTTTGTTTGGAGCTGTTAGTAGGGGAAACAACACACAATAAATACCATTTTTGTAAGAACTGGCCCCTTCTTTCTCTGAAATCTGTTTTTATTCAACCATGAACGATTTCAAGGGAAAAATCTGCGATGCTAACCTTCCTTAAACCATGTCACCGGCCATGAAAATGTCGCGATTTTTACCAAAATATACTCACAGCACAAGAAATAATGATGCATTCACATATTGTGCCATTTCCCTTATTTCTCCAAACACATTACATCAAAAAAGTTTCATGTTTTAATTTCATTTTTATTTCATCGGGAATGCGGCATCCTCTTCTGTCCAGTTTTCAGGAGAATGACCCATGTATACACACACATGGTAACAGCTCTCGGATCTTGAATGCAAAAGGAGGATACCTTAAAGGAAAAGTCTTCTGTCTTTCCCCGCTTCCTTTCCCTCTACCTTTATAATAATATTATAAATAATAATTATCATCATCATCATCATCATCATCATCATCATCATTACGTATATATTCAAGTTAGTTTATAGCATAATTTGCATGAATAGTGACACGAAAACAAAGTCAAGTCGCCAAACAACATTGTTGTCACGTCTATGTTCTATCTCTTCAATATAAAAAGAGCAAAACAAACGAACAAAAAACATGCTCTAAAACTAAAAATGTTTCTGTTTGTTTGCTCGGCACCACACGTCCTACTCTTTTTTAAATCCCCCCCCCGCCCCCCGTCCCCCCCCCCCCCACCCCCTCCCTTTTTTTTTTTGTTATTGTTTTTACATTGCATCAAGATAGGTGTGAGATACTGGCCAGAAGTGTTTCAGAAAAAGAAGAAAAGTTTGGTGCTGAATAAATACGAAGGAAAGACGATAAAAATTTACCCCATTAACCCTCTCTGTAGCTGCAGTTCTGGACAATTGTTGTCCTTGGGTTTGCCCTCCTCCTGCAATTCAACTCAAGTAAATAGACTTTTGCCTCAGTCAAAGTGCAATTCATCTATCGGGGGTTAAAAACCTTTATTAAAAAAATTAAAAAAAAACAAAACAAAAACATCTAAAACCAAAAAAAAACTTTTAATTCATAATAACTTCATAAACAGTTTCATGCAATTTCAATAATCAAAAATATATCCCACGAAAAAGAAAAAAACTTTTTTTTGGTAAAACCCCCCATACACCCCACCCACACTCACCATTGCTAACATCAAAAATAAACCCGACAGTAAGATCCACTAAAGCTTTCCCAGTTGAAAAAAAAAAAAAAAACACCTTCCTTTTCCCCGGGGCATCCGTCTCGGTTTTTTCCCTCTCCGCCTTCTCCGTCTGGGGGGCATCCGTCTCCCGGGGCATCCGTCTCGGCGCCATCCGTCCGGGGCATCCGTCCGGGGGCATCCGTTTCGGGGCATCCGTCTCGGGCCTTCCTCCGTCTCGGGACATCCCCTCCGGCGCCATCCCCTCCGGGTCCTTCGGGGACCGCCCCGGGGCATCCGTCTCCGGGATCCGTCTCCGGACGTCCGTCTTCGAGACGGGAAGGGCCCGAATGGACAGAGGATTTCCCCGAGATGGAAAAAATGAAACGGAGGGCCCATCCGTCTCAACTTTTCAGGGGCATCCGCCTGTGCCTTTCCTTCCATCCGCCTCCTGCAATTCAACTCAAGTAAAAATTTTAGCCTCAGTCACGGTGCAATTCATCTATCTGGGACTAAACACCTTTTTAAAAAAATTTTAAAAAAATAAAAAACAAAAACATCAAAAAACCAAAAAAAAACTTTGCAATTCATAATAACTTCATAAACAGACTTATACAATTCAATTATCAAAACTATATCACACGAAAAAAAAAAAATACTCTTTCTGCCATGCGCCCCTCCACACACCCCCCACACCCAAAACCTCCCCAAATTGCTATCATCAAAGAAAACCAGACAGTAAGATCCACAAAAACTTTCCATAATGTTGAAAAAAGAACAACAAAAACACCCTTCCGTCTCGGGACACCCGTCTGGTTTCCCCCGTCCCCCGCCTTCCTCCGTCGGGGGGACATCCTTTTCCCCGGGGACACCCGTTGGCCCCATCCGTCTCGGGGACATCCGTCTCGGGGACTCCGTCCGGGGACATCCGTCTCCCCGTCTCGGCCCTCCGTCTGGGGGCATCCGTTTTGGCCCCATCCGTCCCGGGGACATCGTCTCGGGGGCATCCGCCCGGGGGCATCCGTCTCGGGGCATCCGTCCCCGGGCCCCCGTCTTCGAGAGGGGAAGGCCAAGATGAAATGGCACAGACGGATACCCCCGAGAGGGAAAAGCTTTTAAGACGGACCCCAAACCTTTCCGTCTCAGGGGCATCCGCCTGTCCCTTTTCGTCTCCCATCCGTCTCCTGCAATTCAACTCAAAGTAAATAGACTTTAGCCTCAGTCACGGGCCAATTCTTTTATCGGGGACAAACCCCAAATTTTTGTTTATGCATGCTCACTAGAGACCACATTCTGTTTATGCATGCTCACGAGAGACCACATTCTGTTTATGCATGCTCACGAGAGACCACATTCTGTTTATGGATGCTCACGAGAGACCACATTCTGTTTATGCATGCTCACGAGAGACCTCATTCTAGCTGTTCATGCATGCTCACGAGAGACCACATTCTGTTTATGCATGCTCACGAGAGACCACATTCTGTTTATGCATGCTCACGAGAGACCACATTCTGTTTATGCATGCTCACGAGAGACCACATTCTGTTTATGCATGCTCACGAGAGACCACATTCTGTTTATGCTGCTCACAAGAGACCACATTCTGTTTATGCATGCTCACGAGAGACCACATTCTGTTTATGCATGCTCACGAGAGACCACATTCTGTTTATGCATGCTCACGAGAGACCACATTCTGTTTATGCATGCTCACGAGAGACCACATTCTGTTTATGCATGCTCACGAGAGACCTCATTCTAGCTGTTCGTGCATGCTCAAGAAAGGCCAACTTCTAGAGAGAGAAAAAATTAACGTTTGGGGCTTGAGTGACTTGTGTGCTAGGCTCATCTTGGAAAGAATCGCATTAGTAGAACTCGTTCTTTGACGGGAAAATGGTTAAGTTGACCCGTTTTAAACACTTGTAGTACTCGGATAACGGTATCGCGTTTCAGTGTGACTTTATTATCTCGTCCGAAATCTGGTCGAACCAAGCCTGTATTTGAATGAGATTCTTATTTCAGACTGATTTTTTAATATATTTTTAATATTTGAATATACTTTTGTTTCGTTTTGTTTTTGCTCTTGTCAGCAATAAAAACATGATAACCGCTAGCGTCGATCCCTATCTTCTGTGTTTCATGATGCATATTATTTGAATACACTTACCACAATGATGTGCTTGACGGACTGGAACGAAATCGCTGTCCGCTTGTTGTCATCATCAGAGTTGAATCATTTCTGTGTGGACCGAATTTATCACTGGCCCGGGGGTCTCAGTATTATGCTTTTTGACTGCAGGCTCTTTCGCGCTCCCATTTGCTTCATCATTAATTATACGCATGTCAGATTGACTTGGTTGGTTAAACTTATTTGACGCCGGGTTGTCTGCTAAGAGGTACTAGCGGGGACCGAGATCCCAGGATGATGGGGAGGGGGCGGGGGAGGAGGAGGGGAAACTATACCTAACACTACACACTGTCAACATCAGGAAGATTTCAGCATTAAGATGGGCAGCGATTGGAGCCGTTTTACCGTTTCATTATTTGTGAGGGACAAAGTCTCAAGACAGTGCCCCAAAACCAAAACCCTTTTTTGAAAAAAAAGAGAGCCTCTTCGCTAGGTCAAACCAGCTCACGAAAAAAAAAAACAAAACAAAAAACTCTGAGTTGGTTGGTGTTGCTTTCGTCCACAGAAAAAAAGGGTTATTAACGGGGAGTCTGGACTGCCACCTCGACTTTCACACAGCCCCGGGAGCTCTGAAATAGAGGGGGAGAGAGAGAGAGAATGAATGAATGAATGAATAAATTTTTATTTTCGAGGGTAGTGGAATAGGCACAGGGTTTTTTTACATCCAGCCCCCCCCATGGGGGACTAATTCTACTAATACTACACATACACATGTATTTCAGATACAACAAAACTCAAAAATACATCAAAAGGGTACAGGATATTAGTTCATATACGTTTAGGGCAAAAAAGGGGGGAAAATCAACAAACAAAGCAAAAAAAAACTTCATTTTAAAACGGTTTTTTTAAAGCTACACATAAATAATTTTAAAAAAATATTCCAAGAGAGAGAGAGAGAGAGAGAGAGAGAGAGAGAGAGGGGGGGCAACAAAAACTTAAAACATATCTAACAACTAGGCTTTTTTTTAAGCTAAAATAAATAAAAAAATATAATTAAAAAGGGAGAGGGGGGGGGGACAAAAAGAAAAATTTAAAAACAATTAACACACGCTGACAGGTTCAGGTCACAGCAAATAACCCGTGGGGGGGGGGGGGGTTGGGGGGGGGGGGAGAGAGAGAGAACAAAAATAAAACAATAGTACACCTTAACATAAATGAGAAGAAGAAAAAAAAGGGAGAGAAAAAAGAAGAAAGAACAGGATATTCATAATAAAATACTCTACATTTATATAAAATGAGGAGAGAAAAAAATTGAAAAAAAGAAGAAGAAAAAAATAAGAAAAAAAATGATTAACAAGTAAGGGGCAGCATATACAGGGGGCATAATGCATTAAAAGAAAGCTTTAATGATAATGGAAAAACAGCCTGTACTTTTAAGAAAAATGGAGCATTAAAGTGATATTTCCTCCTTATTTTAAGTTGTACCTAAGGAAGTTAGCATATGTGTCGACAGTCGATGTTTAAAGGCCGACACTGTACTTGGTTCTGTCAGTGCAACAGGTAGTGAATTCCAGAGAGTCGGTCCAGAATACATTAGGCTTGATTTAAATAAATCTAATCTAGGCATGGGTACATTAAGCTTTCTTGAGTAATTCCTGGAATAAAGGTTGATAGACACTCTTTTTACGAGAGAAGTGGGTGCCTTACCCGAGAGGATTTTGTGCATAAAACGAGCTTTATTGTGCATTAGTCTGTGTTTGAGGGGAAGTATTGTAGCTTTCTTGTAGTCATCGTTTGTGAGGCTAGTGTTTTTTAGCAATATTATCTTGACTGCTCTTGTGTGTAAAGATTTTAAAGGCTTTAATCGAGACTCACTTGCAGAGTCCCAGAGAGTTGAGGCATAGTCTATACGTCACTGGATATGGGCTTGGAAAAATGTTTTTCGAGCATGAAAGGTGAGGAAGTTCTTAATTTTTGCTGATTGATAAACCCTTTTCGCTACTGATTTGCATAGATAACGTATGTGTGGGCCCCATCTGAGATTGTTATCGACAATGACACCTAAAAGTTTGTGTTCACTAACTTCGTGTAGTTGCTTGTTACCGACCAATGACTGGACGGGTGGCGAGCTTAATATTTGACGTTTCTAACGCGTTGTTAATATCGTGTAATTAGTCTTGGATGGATTAAGAGACATATGATTGATATGGGTCCATTCAATAATGTCCGAAACGCATGATTGGAGTGTAGCAACTATTGAGGGGATATCTATCCCAGAAGTGTGGATTGTTGTGTCATCGGCTAGCATCTCACACCTTCCAGATAATATATGCAGAGGGAGATCATTAATATAGATTGAAAAAAATTTAATTTTTTAAACCAGAAAAAACTACTTGATGGCGGTCAGACAAGAATGAGATCAAGTTAAGTGTGTCAGTTGTTAGCCCATAAAGGTTCATCTTCTTTAACAGTAAGTTATGACGATTACATCAAACGCCTTAGCAAAATCAATAAACAAAGCACCACAAATCATGTTTAAATTTATATCTGACAGCCAGGTATCTACGAGTTCTGTTAAGGCTATGTGACAGGAGTGTTTGGCCTAAACCAAGACTGGTTTTTATGGAGCAAGTCATTGGTAAAAAAATGTTTCATATGTTCATTTATATGCTTTTCTACAGGTTTTGAGAGAACGGGAAAAAATTGAGATAGGCCTGTAGTTGGATGGGTCAGATCTTTCGCCGGACCTGTACAATGGTATTACCATGGCTTTGTTGAATGCCCTTGGAATTTACTTGATTTTGTTTCAATAATAAGGTTATATATGTAGGTAGTAGTATCAGAGAGACAGACAGACAGACAGACAGAGAGGCTTTGTTGCTTAACGTCCACGGAGGCGAGTAGGACTATTAGGGACGGGGACGAGGGGGGAAAGGGGAAAGAAGAGTGAAAGGGGGCAGGCGCCAACCCGGAAGACCAAGGCTGCCGTGGACCGCCGCCAGAAAAAACAAAATGTTAAGGCAGTGTCCGTCCGGCATTGCGCAGCACCCCCCGCACCACTGTTCCAACTGCTATGCACAACAGAGTCACAAAGAGAATGTCCGTAGCTCCGCTGCAGGGAAGCAACTGAAGCAAAAGAAGTCCAATTCTCAAGCCCAGCTCCACCTCCCTGCTCTTGATCTCTTCTGGGCTAACTTGTGGGTCCAACACTACCTTACTCCTATTGGTCTCGCATGAACCCCAAGAACTAACCAGCCCCTTTATACTGTTGGCTGTTCCAAGTTCCCCCGGCTACTGGTATGTTCAGCAGCATGCTAGTGATCCGACTGTTGGCTGTTCCAAGTTCTCCGGCTACTGGTATGTTCAGCAGCATGCTAGTGATCCGACTGTTGGCTGTTCCAAGTTCTCCGGTTACTGCTGTGTTCAGCAGCATGCTAGTGATCCGACTGTTGGCTGTTCCAAGTTCTCCGGCTACTGGTATGTTCAGCAGCATGCTAGTGATCCGACTGTTGGCTGTTCCAAGTTCTCCGGTTACTGCTGTGTTCAGCAGCATGCTAGTGATCCGGCTGTTGGCTGTTTCAAGTTCTCCGGTTACTGCTATGTTCAGCAGCATGCTAGCGACTGTTGGCTGGCTACATTCTATGTTCTCAAGTTATATTGCTTCTGTCAATCTTTTAGAAGTAGAGGATTCACCCTGGTATAACCGTACTGGTTGAATGGGGGTAAAAAAGCAGGCTACCACAGAGGCAGAGGCAGAGACAAAAGGAGAAAGAGGCCAGTGGTCGATTCTTGGGCTACGATGTTACAACTGAAATCAAACGCCCAAACAACGTAAACGGGTTACGGTGAACTAGCCTCCTCGAAACAAGTTTTATCCAAGAGGTAAAAGCTATAGTGATAATAACAATGACAAATAATAATAACAACAATAATAACAATAATGGATAGCTCGTATACAGCGCAAATCGTTTTGCAGAACAAAAACTCAGTGCACTACCACACACCTTTCACGCACACACAGACACGTAAGCGTACCCACAACCTTTGTTCACAGAATGGTTTGCCGAGGTTTGTGACAAGGCCGGTCTAAAAAGTAGTCTTCAGCTGTGGTTTGAATCCAGACAGAGTGGGGATCGATATTTCGCAGACTGGCAGACAGAGAATTTCACTGAGACAGCTGGAGCGATGAAACAGAAAGATATATCAAAATAAAAGCTTTGAAAAAAATCAAGTGTTTTGCTTGTAAATGCTTCCTTTTGACGCACAAAGAACTAAAAGCGTAGGACACCACTGTGTCTGCCCGTTTTTAGAATGGCAGAAAACAAAACAAATATTTTTTATTTAAGTATCCGAGCAACGACTGAGTTTAAAATACATCGTAACGTTTTATCACTCCGTAAACTAGGCTTATTTAGGAACACCCACCCCAATCAACAGTTTCATAAAGGTTAAACGGACCCAGTTAAGGCAGCGCCAGCTGTGTGTGCATTTCTTTCGTGATGTACCAGACAAACTGCTTGTCGAACACGAAGCGGAAAACGTCTCACAGGTTAAAAGCGTTTCCTCGTTGACACACCGCACGTCAGTTGTACGTCACGTCAAAGTGCGTGAATGACATCTAGTGGTGAAGCCAACCGGACCCCCCCCCCCTCCCCTCCCCCCCACCGCCCCCTTTAACAATGTTACTTTTCCCTGCCCTAATGACATCATAAATTTGTGTCGGCAAAGAGTGTCTCATTTTCCGGTAGTAAGACGTCATAAGAGGGTTTTTGGGGTGTGTGTGTGTGGTGTGGGTGTGGTTGTGTGTGTGGGGGGGTTTGGGGGAGAGAGGGGGTGTGTGCTGATGTGACATAGTACGCACCCGTTTATAATTTTTGTGATTTTTTATTTGTATTATAGATTTTTTTGCACATAACTTGTCTATGTTGTAAACGCAAATGTTTTGGCGTTCCTTTACGTGTTCTTAAATTAATGAGCCTTATATTAGTTAAGTGGAATTGTCCTATGAGGGATTTTAAATGACTTGATTTGACTACTCATTCGATTTATCTAGATTTAAAAAAAAATGTTTATTTTTTTCTTTTGTTTTTAATTATTATATATCTTTTTTTAAATCCTTTTTATTTATTTTTATTTATTTTTATTTTTATTTTTTATTAACTTTTTGTTGTTGTCTTGTTTTGTTTGTTTGTTTTTAATGTCTAGTCATATCAGGTGATGCAGGGTTGTAGAAAATGGACGTTTCTGGCTCTCCTGCCATGTGTGCCAGACTCGTCTTGGAAGGAACAGCACTAGCAGCCCGTCCTTTGGCAGGAAAACGGTTGCGATTATTAGCCCGCCCTTTTTGTTCGCTTTTGTCTCTTCCCATGGTAAGTTGCAGAGACGTAAGCCCCGTTTACTTCACATACCAGTCAGTTACCGATTGGTCATAGAATGCACAGAATAGCACACAAAGCAAAGCTTACCACTTGCAGTCAAGATTTATAATCTGAGTTGATTTATAAGTACCATGTACATATATATGCGCTTGTTACGTTTACTGAATTTTTTTAAGTCACACGTGACCCAGAAACAAAACTCTCTCCGCAAAGCTCCCCTCTTGTGTGGGGGGGGTTGGTGTGTGTGTGGTGTGTGTGTGGGGGGGAAAAAGGGAGAGAGAGAGAGGGGGGGGGGGGGGGCGTGTGGGGGTTGGGGGGGAGGGGAAGAAGGGGGATGCCTGTGTTTGTCTTCTGTTAGAATAGCTGAACCTGGTATCAGTGTGGGCCTTCACGACATCCTGTTTTAGAAACGCGGAAGACATCTAAATCAAAGTGTTGTCGGTTTGACACATTGGGATAAAAACAGGCCAACGAGGCGCATGTCAATGCAGCTATGCGAGCAGAACAGTTTCGTTGCACAAGGCTTGTGTGTGTGTGTGTGTGTGTGTGTGTGTGTGTGGTGGGGGTGCTGCTGGTGCGTGCGGCGTGGTGGTGCGTGCGTGCGTGCGGGGTGCGCGGCGCGTGGTGGTGGTGGTGTGGTGGTGGGGTTGGTCTTTTCCCTTGGGGGGTCTGTGTGTGTGTGTGTATGTGTGTGTGAAAGAGGGAGGAGGAGAAGAAAAGAGAAGGGGGGACAAAACTACAGTTCTTACACATGTAATAGGACAGCTCCATCGCTCGATCGCAGTGTAGCAAAACTTCAAAGTAAAACCAGCTAAGTGTTTTCTACCTTATGGTTGTCTTCGTTGGTCTTGTACCAGCCGTCTGTCCTTTGCTGGGAATGAAGGCATCTGCGCCAGAAATGTGCTCGTTGCATTGTGTTGTCCTCTTTTCTTTTTATTCTTTCATCCTTCTCTGAAGTTTCTGATAGGCCTAAAATGTCGGAGGTGGTGAAGGGAAGCTCAGAAGCTGTGTGAAAATCGAGGGGGACGTCCCTTTCCCCTCCCTAATAAACCTGCGGTTTCTGTGGACGTAAGCAACACTTCAACCAACTGAAGGTGTGTCTTGTCCGCGTGAGCTGATTAGCTAATCACGAAGGTCAGTCACATCTCGACGACAGATTAACAGTGACCAGACGTTGTTGTGTGTCACCTTATTCGCAGGCATGCCATGTGCAATTTTCCGTTTTCTTTTTAGCCCGTTCAAACTGCTCATTGCAGATCCGGATGACAATCGTTGGTTCTTGTATGTAGTTGTTGCAAGGATCGTTTGGCTCTGACGCATAATCGTTGCAAGGACGGTTTTCTCTATTCTCTCTATGTCTATTCTCTCTGTGGAGGAATTTTTTCCATAAGTTCAACTATTTTTTTTTTTCCCCTTTCTTTTTTTTGGGCCCCCTCCTTTCCCTTTCCCCCCGTTTGGAATTTTTTTTTTTTTTTCCCGGGGCGCCCCCTTTTTCCCCCAAAAAAAAAAACCCAAAAATGAGACCCCCCGTTTTTTTAAGGGGGTGTGTAAATTTGCTTTTTACAGTCGGAAACTCGTGTGTGTGGGTGTCTCTGTGTGCGTGTGCGTGTAGCGCACTTAGTCTCTAAGACAAGATTTTGCGCTTTATAAATATTTTTATTATTTTTATTATTATTATTTTATAAGTGTTTTAATACTTATTTGTTATTATTGTAGTGGAGTGGTGTGGGGAGTAAGGGAAGAGGTCGGAAGCATAATGAAGAGTACAAGTCGAGGTTGCTATAACATAACTTTTTATTTGAACCAACCAGGAAACGGTCGTGTTGGAAAAAAACAAAAAATTTAGAACATGAAACAAATGTAAATCTAGACAAAAGCAATTATAAAAGAGTTTTCCTGTAGGTTTATAATACAGATGGTAACTGTGCAAAAAGATTAAAAATTTTTACCCGTGTGCATGACTTTATTTGAACCCTATCTCACAGTGTCCCGGTGAGATACAAATT
>JABMCL010001399.1:0-18103 GCA_018857735.1 Alviniconcha marisindica | reverse complement strand
ATTTCATTAAATCTGAAACTAGTGACTCATTTGTTAATCATTTCGATGGTCATTTTGCATACTTAAAAACCTTGGACTTTTACTTTAAAACTTGTGCGCTGGGCCATCCGAGCGTCCGGCGAGCCGGTGTGGCCTAGCGGTAAGGCGTTAGGCTGGTAAGCGGAAGGACCTCGGTTCGATGCCTCTTCGGCTCTCCTTTCTCTTCAAAAAGGTTGTGGTTTGCGGACACTGTCTTGTGACTTTGTCCATCACTTCCTACTGAAACATTAAAATGGCTCTCATTGCTGCCCACCTTAATGCAAAAGTCATTCTGGTGGTGACAGTGTAGCGATAGGTATATAACCTCCCTCTTCCCCCACTTCCATACCCCCTTCCACCCTTCTCCCCGTCTAATAAGCCATACGGTTTCTGTGGACGTTAAGCACCATGTTTACTTACTTATCAGCGTCCGATAGTTCAGGAGCTGTGTGAGAGTCGAGGTGGCCGTCCTGACCTATCCGCCCTAACGAGCCTTCTGGTTTCCGTGGACGTAAAGAATTACTGAACCGTGCTTCGGCATTGGTCACAACTTGTCCCTAATATGTCAACTGACATCTGAGGACATTAAGCATCACTTCATCATCATCATCAGCGTCCAGAGGGTTCCAGGCGAGATCAAAAGATTAAGAGATCTTACAGGAGGGAGGTGGAGCTGGACCCTCAAGTTAGCCCAGAAGAGATCATGAGTAGGGAGGTGGAGCTGGGCTAAGAAAGTTGGACTTCCTTTGCTTGAGTTGTCCAAGTTGTTCGTCAACAGCAGTGCAACGGACATTGTCTTTGTGACTCTATCCAAGCACAGCAGTTGAAACAGCAATTGCACATTGCACAAGTCTCCAGGCAATGGCGAGGGGACACCGCCTTAAAACTTCCATTGTTCTGGCGGCGGTCCACGGTCTCTCCGGTCTTTTTCGGGCGGTTTCCGCGGTCGAGCCTTCACTCTGTCGTCCCCTTCCCACTCTGTCCCCGTCCCTAATAGGCCATCTCGCCTCCGTGGACGTAAAGCAACATGAAAGAAAGAAAGACATCAGCGTCCAGTGAGCCGGTTTGGCCTAGCGGTAAGGCGTTAGGCTGGTAAGCAGAAGGACCTCGGTTCGAATCTGCTTCGGCTCTCCTTTCTCTTCAAAGGTTGAGGTCTTGTGACTTTGTCCCTCACAATTATGAAACATTAAAATGGCTCTCATCGCTGCCCATCTTAATGCAGAAGTCATTCTGGTGGTGACAGCCGCGTAGCGATAGGTATATAATCTCCCTCTCCCCCATCTCCATACCCTCTTCCCCCCCTTCTCCCCGTCCCTAATAAGCCTCATGGTTTCTGTAGACATTAAGCACCATGTTTACTTATCAGCGTCCCTTTTCCCCCAGTGTCCCTGCAGAGGCAGGTTCTTTGTTTGCTGCTGCGGCCGGTGTTCATGTGTTCATCTCAGGGGAGAGCCTGTAAGTAGTTATTTTTCTATGGCTTGTTATTCTATTGTTTCTTATTGATGTAAATAATGTATGTTTATAATGTTACCATGTTCACAACGTGCCTTGATTTTGGTTCTTGAACACGTGGGTAATTTCGGCGTCAGATTGCCGCCAGGTTGCAGCCGCTAAGGCGTCAGTGTACATTGTTTGTGCGTTCAAATGTTAAGCCTTTATGCCACAGGATGACCGGTGTTTCCAAAATGTATGCAGCTAACCTTGGTTAGCTGATATGTAGCTAGTATGTTATGCTGCCATTGTTGGATGTTCAGTTGGAGTGATGCTTTGCCGATGTAAACGGTTATCCCTCAGTAAAGTATGGTTCGTTTGTGCGGCCGTGCAGATCTCTGTGCGGCACAACTTATTTGTTTAGTTTCCTACCGATCTATGTTTCTACATGAAATCGGTGGTATATTATGGCTAACACTTTGAAGATGTTGACTTCATAGTTGTCGAATGTTCATTTAGGTAGGTAGGTAGGTAGGTAGTGTTGCTTAATGTCCTCAGATGTCAGTTGACATATTAGGGACAAGCTGAGACCAATGCCGAAGCATGGTTCAACATAGCTTTACGTCCACGGAAACCAGAAGGCTTCTTTAGGACGGACAGCCCAGGACGGCCACCTCGACTCTCACACAGCTCCTGAACTATGGACCTTCTCACAGTATTTTCGCCCCAATTAATATAAGTACCCAGTTTCTGCTACATGCAGTCATTGCGTGCGTGTGTGTGTGTGTGTGTGTGTGTGTGGTGTGTGTGTGTGTGTGTGTGTGTGTGTGTGTGTGTGTGTGTGTGTGTGTGTGTGTTTCCGTATAATACTTTATGTAAATCGTTTTGGTAGGACTGTATTCTACATGTGTATAGCATAGCATATTTAGGTTAATATGTATCATGTGAACGCTTAGGGCGTTGATGAGCGCATGGTAAATGCACTTATTATTATTATTATTATTATGCACTACTAAGAAGACTAAATGAAGGTATGTGGCTTCCAATAACACTGTAAACTGGTGCATGGTTCTATGGTGTACACAGAGCGTGCGCCGAAACGGCAGGAGTATTAGATGGTACCAGCCATGTAACAAGCAAATAATGCTGTACTACACCACTTAGGTGAATATTCAGAAATACGCTATGAAAAGCGACAGTCACTCATTCAGAATGACGTGCACCAAGCGCGCAGTGAGTCTGCTCGAGAGCAGAGAATAACGTTTTATAAAAGCAATTAATCAATAAACCCTGATAAGATATAATATTTCGTGTTTGTGATTTGTGGTAAAAGAGAGAAAGAAAAAAGAAAGGATGAATAGAACTGGGCCGCGATCACTGACACGTTTCCTGACTGGGGCCAGTTCACTGAGCTAGAGCTTAGTGGGCCAGTTCCACAGGCATGAATTCCTCAGAAACCCGACTGACCCCAGAAGGCGACAACACTAATTTACCAGAAACGAGTTTCTCAAAAACCAAAACACCTGATCACTGGAACAAAATAATCAATATATCACTGGAATAAACCAACATAGTTTGATCGAACAAAGCCGTACACGGAGCATGTCGGTGAAAGCAGAGACTAGAAGAAGAAAACTTAACAGCAGCCGCAGGAAACAAAAAAGCAGTTTTGTCAAAACCACGGCATGCACTTCTCATCACTCCCCGGAATACAGTGGCCTAAAGAGAGCAGGGGTACGTTTAATTCGGGCTTGAAATTAATCAACAAAAACGTCTACAACAGTCAAATACAAACCGTCACGCCTGTTGGTGAGGGAATGTGATCACAAACAGAAAGACGGAATTTGCTGGAAGTCTAATATTACAGAAAGCGCGTTTATGTCAGTTGAGACACATTGAACAACCTACCGTCAGCCATTGTGCAGTCAGTCAACCCGGAGGTGCCGGAAGCAGGCGGTGTCTACGGAAAAAGTGCTCCACGACTAATTTCTCCGAGGTCAAACTATAGGCCTAGCGTCAGTTATTTTTTTCACTCCGCGGCACATCTGGCGTACGCTTACGTATGCCGGTGTGTGCGTTTTGTAAGTAAGTAAGTAACTTAAGTAACTGACTTGATGCTTTACGCCCAGTCAACCAGAACATTTATATCAGGGCGATGTGTTTTGTAAGTTTGTAATGGATGAAAATGTATGGCGTATCTTAATGTAGTATTCTGGCTTGTAATTAAGGTGTAGTATTATCTGTTGAATGCTTCATAGGATTGCTGGCTGTGATTATGTACGCGCTTAGAGATATATTGGAAGGTTAGATGCTCTAAATTATCGTTATTATTATTAGCCTATTCTTAGTTACTCTCCAAGCTAAGCCAGAGTGTCCGAACCCCCCCCCCCACCCTACACACACACACACACTGCACACACACACACTGTGTTTTGTAAGTTTGTAATGGATGAAAATGTATGGCGTATCTTAATGTAGTATTCTGGCTTGTAATTAAGGTGTAGTATTATCTGTTGGATGCTTCATAGGATTGCTGGCTGTGATTATGTACGCGCTTAGAGATTTATTGGAAGGTTAGGTGCTCTAAATTATCGTTATTATTATTAGCCTATTCTTAATTACTCTCCAAGCTAAGCCAATCCACACCACCCCACCACACACCACCACACACACACACCAACACACACACACACACACACACACACAACACACACACACACACACACACACACACACACACACACACACCACACACCACACACACACACACACACACACACACACACACACACACACACACACACACACACACACACACACACACACACACACACACACACACACATCAGAACAAGCTAATCCACCAAGTAACAAGCCCTCCCTCAATGAACTGAATGGAAGAAACAAACGGCCCAAGCAAAAACTAAAAACTGTGTCGTATATTGCTTTCATTTTCGTATCGCTCATCGTGCAAAGGTTACCGATAACTTCTACATACAAAATTGTACCTCCGTTGTAGACGATCATACTTCTCTTGTGGCAAAATGAAGCAGTTATTGTGATTTGGAGAAAAGCTCGCGTGGGAGTAATTTTGGTGTGTTAAAGGGGAGTGCTCCTGATGTAGGGGTTGTAAAATCAGTCTACACCAGCTCAGTTATTCCGGAGTAAATTTGTCGTGGGGAGTTCGGCCTGTCATGTTACACCGGTTCCGCCACACCCTTTCAAAGACAGGTTTTACAACGGCTCCGATGACTAGAACGGGCGATGACTAGAACGGGCGATGACTAGATCGGGCGATGACTAGATCGGCTGTTACGTGAATCGTGAACCGTCCCCCGTGTCGTCAAACCGGCATGCTTTGTCCGACAGGCAGCGAAAGCAAAGTGTAAAGAGCGTTTTTTTTTTTTCTTTCTTTATCGGCTATTGTCTTTTATCACACTCAGAACTTCAAAGCAAAACCACTGTTGCAAGCGCCTTGGACTCCCCAGAAGTAGGCCTCTTCATTATTATTACTGAACAGACAAACACCGGTTTTATTATCTTGAACTACTTCAGTTTGGAGTCTTTTGTGGGGTGTGTGTGTGTGTGTGTGTGTGTGTGTGTGTGTGTGTGTGTGTGTGTGTGTGTGTGTGTGTGTTGTCCGCCACCACACACAAGCACTGTGTGAGTGTGTCCTCTGTAACCCACCCTTTTTTCTTTATTTCAAAGTAGGGAATACGTTTATAATCAATTTTCGCGCCACAAGTTCACTGAAGACGGATCCAAAGTAGTGGGACAGATTCTGCGGAAGTGAGTGATTGTGCTTTAGCGATAGTGCAGTTGGCCAGAGATCAGTGCAATTGATAGTAAAGTTGTCGTTGACCTCTTGGGTTATTTGTGTTCAGAATTTGCTTCCACGGGAAACAACTGTTTTCTTTTGTTGCATTGTCTACCAAAGGCGCTAGATATAGTCTGCCAAACAGAACTAGATATAGATATAAAAGTGATATATATGTGTGTGTTCATTCATTCCAGATTGCGCACTGGATGCAATGCGAAGCGCCTTTTGCCAACTGGAGCATAATTATGAGCAGCACGTCTTGCTCAACGGAGCCAATGAACAAATCAGATACACATTAAGCAAAACGGCCTTGAGGATGCGCATTGGATCTGTTTTGCACAGAGTGAACAAGGCAAGACTACGGAAACAAACTTAACTTGATGACTATTCGGGTTCAGCCTGTTTTGAATGTATATTTGTTATCAGCACTACTTCTTTTTAAATTTGCTGTCAGCACTACTTCTTGTTACTACAGGTGTTGTGGTGGTGATGTACCGATTTTTGTGGACACGACTGACTGAGTAACAAAAACTGATATTGTTCGTTACAAAAGGTCCAAGAGTCTGGCGCCTGACCTAGAACCTGCTTTAATGCCTTTGCTGCCTTCTTGAATGAATTAGAAACAGTTTACCTCTGTTTTATTTTCAATTCAGTACAGCCGGTGTGTATTGCTTTGCCTAGGAACTTATGTTGACATATTCTAGTCAGTAGTAGTCAGTGAATGCCGCCGACAGATATAAAAAGCAAACTGTAACTGACGTAAAATTCAGAGCTCTTGAGCTGTGTGAAAGTCGATGTGGCTGTCCTGGGCCGCTCCCCGTCCCTATGGTCTCTGTGGACGTAAAGCAACATTGAACTAGAAACTGACGTAAAACTTGATTAGTTACGACTCTGGTACAAAGTCACTAACATCTTCCACTGAAAGTCATGCCATGCGATTTAGGCTACCAGTGCACTAATGACATCTTTATGGAATGCCATTTCTTCAATCGTCTACAGTTGATGTCAGATCGAGAGACTCAATGAGAGTGTTCACACGCCGACGCCAGTCAGCCGCTGAGTCACTGATCGAGTGGCCGGCTTCAGCCTGGCAGCATCAAGTGGTCAATAATCCTCCCCCCCCCCCCCCCCCCCAAAAAAAAAAAAAGAAAAAAAGTTAATAAATAAATCAGGGTAATATCCAAGGAGACCGTCGGAAATCCCTGGGACATTTTAGAAACGCCCTTTTGGGTCACACATATCACCAGAATCACTCAAACAGGGTCATATCTATATGCCGCGAATCAGTGACTGAAGCCAACTACGCAGTGATTTGCAAGTAAGTAAGTAAGTAAGTAAGTAAGTAAGTAAGTAAGTAAGTAAGTAAGTAAGTAAGTAAGTAAGTAAGTAAGTAAGTAAGTAGTAAGTAAGTAAGTAAGTAAGTAAGTAAACATGGTGCTTAACGTCCACAGAAACCATAAGCTTATTAGGAAGGGGTGGAAGGGGGTATGGAGGTGGGAGAGAGGGAGATTATATACCTATCGCTACACTGTCACCACCAGAATGATTCCTGCATTAAGATGGGCAGCGATGAGAGCCATCAGTTTTAATGTTTCAGTAGGAAGTGATGGACAAAGTCACAGGACAGTGTCCACAAACCACAGCCTTTATGAAGAGAAAGGAGAGCCGAAGCGGTATCGAACTGAGGTCCTTCCGCTTACCAGCCTAACGCCTTACTGCTAGGCCAAACCGGCTCACAGATTTGCAACACTGAAAAGCCGTGTTCAGTTTAGTCCGGGGCTGACTCGAGACACCGAGTGAGTCCTCAGCAAAGCCGCTCGTCTATTTTAATTTTAAAATAGACGGGCTTTGGTCCTCAGTACACGACCGATTGTTTTGCCGACGGATCATCAGCACTCCGCGGGGAAGCCGGTGCACGGTCATTACTCAGTCGGATCAAACACGTGGAAGCACACACTGAAAACAGTGAAAGACAGATAGCCTAAACTGAACTTTTTGTTGCAAACTCAGTTTGGGTTTATTCGCTTGATATGACCACGTTTGAAGGATTCTGAATATATTAGTATAATTATGTGACATAAAATGGCCCAGTGAATTTTCGACCACCTCCGCCTTGGATATGCACTGACTGACGGGGATGGAGGGGGGGCATGCCGCTTCAGTTGGGTGGGAATAATTTTGCTTAACGTCCACAGAGGCGAGATGGCCTGTTAGAGACGGGGACAAGGGGGAAGGGGACGACTCAGTGAAAGAGTGAAGGCTCAATCACAGGCGCTCGAACCGGCCGGAACTGAGCCGCCGATCAAGATGCCGTGGTCGGACCGCCGCCACTGCCGAGAACCATGAACAAACTGAAATGTTAAGGCAGTGTCCACTCGCCATTGCGCAGCACCACCCGCTCCAGCACCACCCGCTCCCTCCTCTTGATCTCGCCTGGACCCGCCGGCTAAACTGAAGTGTCTAACTTCTTCGTCAGTGAGAGTCCAGCTCACCTCCGTCCTCTTGATCTCGCCTGGACTGACTGACTCTGTGCTCAACTGACTTTGCCGAATATAGTGATCGGATTTCAGTCTGGTTGAAGCCGCGTTGCTTTACGTCCACACGGAAACAGAAGGCCTAGTAGGGACGTCCACCTCGACTTTCATACAGCTCTTGAGCTCTGTGGATGAATGATGGGATGACTCAAATCAATGGCCACTGACTCCGACACGAGTCACAGCGGACCGTCTGGGCGGCCAGGTAGCCGGCGCCGGCCGGCGCCATGACTCAGTATAAATTCAGTCCAACAAGATAATATAGTTTGTAAGTCATAGTTCAGGAGCTGTGTGAGAGTCGAGGTGGCCGTCCTGGGCTGTCCGTCCTAACGAGCTTTCTGGTTTCCGTGGACGTAAAGAATTATTGAACCGTGCTTCGGCATTGGTCACAACTTGTCCCTAATATGTCAACTCAGTGTCAGTGACATCTGAGGACATTAAGCAACACTTCATCATCACTAATTTGTAAGTGATGAGGTCTTGTGAGCCGTGAATCATCCGCAAGTCTGTTTTGTCCTTGGGAAAGCGTGAATTTTTGTTTCTTCTTTTTTTTCTTTTTCTTTTCGAAATCTCAGTTTTACCAGCCAGAACTTGATGTTGCGCGAAATTCTCAATCGTTATACAGTAAATCTGTAAACAGACCAAACCATTTGGAGATTGTGTCACATGACTCGAAAGTGAAAGTTATGGAGTTTCGACAACTGGTGAATTGCAGACTCGATCATCGAAAGGTCGCCCCGTCTGTTACCATTAGGTAGCGTAGAAGTCGCTTGCAGATTAAAATTGACCAGTTTTATGCTGTGTAAAATCCAAGGAGACGGTCGGAAATTCCTGGACCGTTTTAAAAGTTATTTTGGGTCACAAATATCATCACAATTATTAAATGAGGTCCATATCTACCGATTACAGCCGAAATCCGCAACAAAAGGTGATTTTTTTCATATATTTTTGTCTTTGATTGTTTCGAGTCGGCATCACGGATTGCAAATGGCGAACGAAGCCGACGAAGTGCTGCTAGGTAAGCGGCCTCGTTAAACAAGCTACGGCAATTAAAAACCACGGAAAATGTACGGAAAAAATTGCAATCTGAGAACGTTGAGTCAGTGAGTACGATTGTTTTGCCAAAATCGGCACTAAGGAAACGTTCACGTTGTTACTGGGAAACTACGTCAAACGTCAAAGGGCAACATGCGCCGACTCGAACTGACAATCAAAGACAAAAATATATGAAAAAAAATCACCTTTTGTTGCGGATTTTGGCTGTAATCAGCAGATATGGATCTCATTTAATGATTGTGATGATATTTGTGACCCAAAATAACTTTTAAAATGGTCCAGGAATTTCCGACTGTCTCCTTGGATTTGACCTTATGCTGGGTTTATGCTTCATGCCACAGTATTTTGTTTGTGAAGAACCTGCATGGTTCAGTGGCCCTGCTGTTTCTTTGTCAGTCACAACAGGAAGTTCCTTCTTCTTCTTTCCTTGGAATCTTTGCATGCCCACAACCATGTTGATGATTATTCTGGCACTTTAAATGGTGTTCGCAAAGTCCACATTTCAGCTCTGGTCACAAGTCCTTAAAATTAAAATTAAATTGTTGCACTGTCTCAAGTTCATTCTTTCTCTCTCTCTCTCTCTCTCTAACAAAAACAAAACAAAAAAAAAACTGCTATATTCGTGAGTGTGTCAAAACTGCTTTCAATTACGTAAATCTGCTGATAGTTCAGGAGCTGTGTAAAAGTCAAGATGGACGTCATGGGCTTTCCGTCCTAACGAGCCTTATGGTTTCCATGGACGTAAAGCAATATTGATCCATGCTCACGCATTGGTCTCAGATTGTCCCTAATACGTCAACGGACATCCGAGGACATTAAGCAACACAACCGAACCGAACTGTAAATCTGCCCTTTGGCAAACACAAGAACAAAAATGTTATAATTTTGCTACCACAGAATATCGGAAATCAGTGTTTATAATGTTAGTTAAGCTAGTGGAAGAAAAATAGACTAAGCACAGTGTAACCGGACTCTGGAGCCCGTTCCGCATTTTAGGTTCAGGGGGAGGCAGGAGATTGCCAAGGATAGACACTCGCAATGGAATACACAATTGTCTCTAGTCTTCTTCATGTAGTGTGCATTTCAGTGTTCCTCGTGTTGTGTTCAAAATCACTACAATCAACCGACCTTGGTAAAGGTATCCAGAAAAACACACCTGTGTTCATGTTTGGTTGCTTGTCTGCACCTCGGAGGTAGGTGTGCCGTTTCACTATGCACACATATATATATAATATATATATATGCCAATTAAAACAGACACTAGACAAAAGATAAGGGGAGACAGAAGTTGTACAATGTATATATACCAACATGACCAAAACACTGAGGCACGCTCACACACGCACACACTGACCACACTCCGTCTCAGTACATACTCTCATTATACTGACGAACCATATAGGCATGTAATATAAAGAAACGTATACAATTTTATTTACACTACCACATGTTACACATACAGCAAACACAAGAACAAACCAAATTGACACATGACTATGCCTAACCTATGCACTAAACCATACTACCTTAGCTACCCGCATATGCTCAGTACCAACTGTGAGTTACCCACAACAGTAGGTTGCACCTTTTTTGGCCTCATACTAAAGTCAGCATAGCATTTTGCAGCACAGGGAAAATGGACAAACATGAACTTAATTAATGCTTGCACTTTGCAGCACAAGTCTCTTAACTAAGCATGCATACCTGCACTTTGCAGCACAGGAAGACAGACAAACATGAACTTAATTGATGCTTGCACTTTGCAGCACAAGTCTCTTAACTAAGCATGCATACCTGCACTTTGCAGCACATTCTGCAATGGAGGAGGGAAAGAAAGACTTTGCTTTGCTGTCTAAGATATATACTGTTCTGAGGTCAATGGTGATCAAGGTCATTGCTGTTGGCGTACAACTGGCGGGTATCTCTTCAGTTCATGGGCAACTGCATGATGGCCTGTGCTTGGTGAACATTGGTTTGGATTGTCATAATGATTATGTTGCTGTTTTTTCATTCCATTACCACTTGCTGGCCATTATGCCTCTTCATCTTAAATAATTTTAAGGTTGACATGAATTATAAACAGCTCATGTTACTTGTTGGTGTATAGTGTACATACATGTATACATTGATGTGTTGATGACTTAGGCTTGTTGACACATTCTTTTTTATGTTTATCATACTGGTGTGTTTATTTATTTATTGATGTTTTGTCAACAGGTCTGCACACAGGTCACAGACTCAGTGACTGGTCAGTGGGAGCCAGACTGTAGTTGTTGGACTTGAAGACGTCACACCACTGATTGTTTCCCTCTCATTGAAGATTTGATTTTGATTGAAAGCAACAACAGCAAACAACAGCAGCAGTAGGAACAACAACAGCAAAACTTGGAAGGCCAAGCTTACATTGTTAGCACAGGACTAACTCATAAACTGTACAAAATGGCAGTTGAGAGATTACTGTTTACTCTGAGCTTCATCATTGTGGTGACAACCACAAGACAGCTTGGTGATGCTGGCAGTGGCTGTACATCCAAGTTCCTGCTGCCAGACCGACCATTCATGGTGGTGTGGAACCACCCGTCGGCTGGCTGTGAGGCTCACGGGATTGACCTTAACTTGACAGCGTGGGACATAGTGGACAACAAGAAGGATGCCTTTGCTGGAGACAACATGGTAATTTACTATGGCCTTGGTCACTGGCCTCGGATCGATTATAGGACAGGAACACTACAGAACGGAGGTGTGCCACAGGTAAGTTTGAAGCACAAACAACCTGTAGCTGTTTCTTTTATGTTGTTTTAACTTTTATTCCCTATTAATATAATACTATTAACAGAAGGTGAGGATTTTTTCCCTTTGAAATTGAATTTGATGAGGTTATAACTTTTTGTCAGCAAACCAACCGTAGCTATGATGAGATGGCTGATTGCAATGAAAAATGATCTTTTGTAGCTTCAGGGAAACTGACATAGCAGGAACAGTCCCAGCTTTCCCTTATGATAAAATTATGGATACTGAGTTTTGGATTAGTTTTTAAAAATACTTAAAAGTAACAAGACAAAAAAGAAAATGACAAAAAATGCATAATATATATAATAGCTATTCCACACAGTTTAAAATTTGCGGTGTGATTTGTAATATTCTACATGTGTATGTTACTTTCCAGCTTGGCAACCTGACATACCATCTGACTCAGGTAGAGGCCCAGGTTGAGACAGGACTCAAGCCAGGCTTTGATGGGGTGGCAGTCATTGACATGGAGAACTGGCGGCCTCTCTTTGAGCACAACTTTGACAGTCTTAGCATGTACCAGAAGATGTCCATCGACATCGTCAAAGCACGCTATCCATACCTCAATAACACTTCTGCCAGGAAGGAGGCTGCTAGAGAATTTGATACAGGAGCCAGGTATTTTTAAAAAACAACAATGACAACAACAACAAAAATACTTGTTGGGCCCCTCATCTCAGTATATACAAATTACCATACTGGAACCAGGCACTTATTTTTTGTTGTCTTATTAACACTTGTTTAGCACCTCATCTTGATATGAGCCTTAAGCACTTCACAATGGCAACTATAGTGCTATTCTCTTCTTCTGAGCAGGCTCATTGTGTTGTAGCCATATAATACAACTGAATGACTGTAGCTTTTTGAATATCGACCACATTTGTTACAGTGCTGTTTGGTTGTTACATGGCTGGTGCCACATGAAACTGCTACTGTCTCAGTCAGTGCACATTCTGTATATTTCTCATTATATATCCTACAACCAAGCAACAGTTTAGAGCGACACTCAGACTCTATTTGAAGGCACATACATAGGGTGCATGTGTGCTTAGCTGCCACCTGCACTGTTAGTGTTAGCATCATGACTGGGATATTTTATGTGCTGCTGCAGTACCACAGGAGTGGAACAGAAACCAAAATAAAAGTTGGCACAGACAGTTGACCCTGGAAAAGAAAATTCTCCTGCCACTCCTGCCATGACTGCAACCTGCAACCATTGAACCATGAGTCTAGCACTCTATCACTGCTCAGTTGTGGTTTTATTTTCAACTTATTTTATAAAGATTTGTACATTGACTGAATTAGTGTTTGTGACCTGCTGCGACAAGAGAGGAACGAAGTGTTACTTTGGGCATCCCGAGTCGCAGACACCAGCATGACCAAGAGAAAGTCCAGTCAGTCAGATTTAACTTGATAAATTTCAAGTCCAGGCATAGCGCCAAAGTGAAGCTGTGTTCTCATAAAGAACCACTCTTCTCAAAGCATGTTTTGGCCAAGAAGGCAGGCCTTTGTCCATCAGGCTAAAGATAGCAAAATTAAATGTGTTTCAGAGTTTTTCTTCCCCCAAGAGGTTCTGGTTTGCTTCCACACACTTTGGTCTGCTCCAATGTTTTCTGTTAAGGATTATTTTCATGTTTTCAGGTTTGCTTTCATATTTCTCAGTTTGCATCACCTTTGCATACTTTCAGATCCTTCGGTTTACTTTCAGACTGTTCCTGGTTTGTTTTCATACTGCCTGCATTGCTTGCGTTCACTGTTTTTGGTACTTTTAGATGTTCTGGTTTACTTTCAGATTGTTCTTGGAAAGCACTCTGAACCTGACACACTCTCTGACACCTGATGGTCACTGGGGTTTCTACCAGTTTCCTCGACACTGGGGTGGGGCCTCCGGTCAGGCAGCTAATGACCAGTGAGTGTTTGTCACTTACATGATATGTGTGTGTTTTTTGCGTGCTGTTGTTGTCTTTATCGTTAAAACATATTTTAAAATCCATTCCAGGATTGATTTCCTCTTGAGGGGTATGGCCAAGTAGTTGGTTGATGTGTCAAAATCATTGTACACATTGTGTGTGTGTGTGTGTGTGTGTGTGTGTGTGTGTGTGTGTGTGTGTGTGTGTGTGTGTGTGTACCCATGCTTGTTCAGAAATACTCCCTAAACTTAATGTATTTATTATTTATTGATGGACTTATATTTGCTGTATAGCATCTGTTAATGCATTAATATATATATATAAGTGTGTTAACAAATGCGACACAACATGTCTTGTCACCAAGACAAATTCTTGTACACATTTTTATGTCACTGGCAAGGAAATATCCTTGGATCTAATTCTAAATTCTAATGTCTGAAACATAAAAATTGTGAAGTTTCATCAGTTGTGGCATTTGATTCTGCTGGCTTTAGAATCATTTTGTCCGAGTGGGTCACACTTGTTTTGACTCACGGTACCAACTTGATTATGTATACTATTACTGTTTCAGACTTGCTTACCTGTGGCGAGCAAGCAAGGGCCTGTTTCCAGAGATCTACATGAGCAGCAAAACAAAGTATGCACCTGTGAAGGAGTACATCAGGGGGCAGGTGAATGAGACCCTGAGAGTGTGGGCAAAGTACTCCACCCCCGACACTCTGATCCTGCCCTATAGTCTGTGTCAGGACACTGGAACTGACTTCTTCTCTAAGGTGAGATCCAGATGATACAGGAGGCATTGCTCTCTCCTCCTCCCTTGGTCTCCTTCTTTGTCTAACAATATTCTGCAGTTCTAGTCACACTAGACAAGGAGCTCTCTGCCAGCACTACAACCTGTCCCAAACACTGAGCAAGCCCTTTTTGGGTTTTTTTTTTCCCTGTGCTACGTGTTTTATTGTTGTTTTTTTAGCTTCAAATAGTCTTTCTCTGTGGAACCTATCCCTACCCCCCACCCACAACCCTTCTCAGTACAAAAAAGTGACATGACCCTTGGCTGTGGTGTTGGGGAGGAGGGGGACCAGCGGGGTTGGGGTGGGATTCTTCTTGTCATGGTTAGAAGAGTCAAATTTGGATGGATGCACAGAAAGGCAGACAGGTGCTCAGATGGGAATGACAAATTTGATACCTAGATGATGACTAAATGATATATTCCAGTAATTACAAAATCATTGATCATTGGTTGAACTGGAGTTTTGTTATTGGACTCATTTCTTAACTGATTTATTAATGTTATGATGCATCTTTTTTAAAAATTATTATTGAAATAGGGCATTCATTTTTTGTTTACTTTTTAAAAGGTGGTGGGGGATGTCATGTTTTGTTACAAAGCTTGACTATTTGGCCTTTAATTGCATTTCCCTTGCAATTTCCAGGAAAACTTGACGCTTGCCATTGGTTTACCAGGCAAGATGGGAGCAGCAGGAGTTGTTCTTTGGGGTTCAACTACCTATTTCCACACACATGACGAATGCCAGCTCCTACAGAAATACATCAACACAGTGCTGGGTCCCTATGTGAAGAACTTGACCCAGTTTCTGTCCCGCTGCTGCGTCTTTTATTGCAGTGCCCATGGTCGCTGCGTGGACAAGGAGTTGGAGGCTGTAGCACAGCACGAACGAAGAGAGAGTGGCCAACAGCACTGCCTCATTAGAGAAGGGCTTCTGCAGAGAGAGAATAGGGGTGGAGATGGTGAATTGGGCTTGGGGGGGTTCCTTGACCCACCTCACCCATATCATAATTACGTTTGTCGATGTTTGCCAGGGTGGACTGGGGACCACTGTGAAAAGAAACTCTGAGCCAGGGCGGGGGGGGGGGGGGGGGGGGTATATATTTGTGTTATTTTAGTTTTGCTGATCATATGAAGGAATATTGGTGGGCATTGGAGCCCAGACCGAAATCCACACTGTCACCTCATGAGTGATTTCTCTAATAAGATGCGAGCTACGTCTGAAGTCTGTTTAATTAACTGTAAAAGCAAGAGTCTAGAGAGGAAGTAGGCTATGAGTAACAGAGCATGGAAGTTTTTTGCTTATTTAAAAAAAAAAAGTTTCACTTGTACAAATCTGATGGTGTCCATAAACCACAACTTAAGAAATGAAGGGTGAGCAGAGAGGATTTGAACTTGCAACCGTCTGTTTGTTTACCATATGAATGCTGCACCAGCACCAGGCAGACTGGCTTACTTTTTCACACTACGTTTTGAGAGGCTGGATACATACACAGGTTCCATGTCTTCCACCTTTTACATTTTACAATATGAGAGGCTGCATACATATACAGATTCTACGTCTTCCATCTTTTGTTTATGCTCCAAAGCAATGGAATTTGCTCCCTTCTGACATCTGTCACATTCAATCTTCCCATACCTTCAAAACTGCGTTAAAAACTCACCTCTAGAAACAATACCACAAGCGATTTCAAATTGTATTCTTACTTGCCCCCTTCCCCCTTCCCCCCCCCCCCCCATTCCATCTCTGCAGGTATGGTGTGCGAGGAGTACAATATTATGATTATATAATTATAATTTTTGAGGTTTTAATGTATACACTTTTGTTAATACTTATAAAGCATGGTGTGCTCACCCCTATTGGTTAGATACAGTGCTATAGAAATGACTGCTATTATAATTATTATTTTGCATCTCACAACACAAGTTGTATCACAGCTGTTCAAATGATGTACTTGTGTTCATTTTTAATCTTCCATCTACAGGAGGATTTGGTAAATATTTTTGCCAGTTGTTGATTTTTGTAATAAAAGTGCATCGCATACAAGAAAGAAAAGGTCTTTGCAAGTGTAAAAATGTCTGTTTTTGTTTGAACAGATGACATAGATGTGTATGTGTCAGGCCATATCTGAGAATTGTTTTGAGATGCGCATCTATCTCAGCTTTGACTGTGATTGTGAAATTATGGTTGACAGGATGTTACAATACAAGAACTGACAGCTGTTTTGCTCAGTGTATATAACGAGTGGTCTCCCTTGCATTTTCAGACTGGTTTACCTGTAGCTTTGTACATGTTAGTTTGACTGTAATGTGTGTGTGTGTGTGTGTGGGCACACACGTGCGCATGCCAAAGCTGTTGGCACTATTTTCACTTAAAAAATAAAATAAAATATGAGCCTGTAGTGTCTGGTTTTCTGAACAGTGTATGTATCTAATCTTTTTTCATGACTGTTTTGTGTCCATTTATATTGCATACATTCACAATGTTGCTTGTTTGTTGCATAGCATACATGCTTGGTTTTGACAAGTTTGTGAACTGGGTGTGCTATTTTTGACACTGACATGAGGTTTTGAGCACAGGAGATACAAACATGAATGGCATATTTTTAGTCTATCAACAAAGACATACACAATAATAATAATAGATAACTTTTGTATAGTGCTATTCTCTTGTGTACCCAAACTCACAAGCTAAAAACAACTGTACATTTGATAGCATTTGCATAAACGGCTGGACAGAGGTGTGATTCAGTCTTTGTGTAGTTCAGTTTAACCAAAAGGATAACCTTTTGTTCATAACTAATGCCTCAGTATGAAGGAATAAGTACCCTTTAGATATATATCCATTACTGGTGAACTCGACTCATCAAATAATTTGTAGTTGTTGGCTACTGTTAACTGGGGTTTTGTACATTACATTGTAATGTATTGTAACCGGACCTGCGGCCCGTTCCTCATTCTAGGTTCAGGGGGAGGCTGGAGATTGCCAAGGAGAGACACTCACACTGGAATAAACAATTGCCTCTAGTCTTCCTCATGTAGTGTGCCTTTCAGTGTTCCTCGCGTTGTGTTCAAAATCACTACAATCGACCGACCTTAGTATCCAGAAAAAAACCTGTGTTAGTGTTTGGTTGCTTGTCCGCTCCTCAGAGGTAGGTGTGCCGTTTCACTATGCACATATGCCACTTAAAACAGACACTAGACAAAAGATAAGGGGAGACAGAAGTTGTACACATGTACCGACATGACGAAAACACTGAGGCACGCTCACAGACGCGCACACTGACCACACTCCGTCTCTTAATGCATACTGTGCACAAGAAGGCAAGACAGGCATTGATGTGTCTGCATTAGTGTTGACTCAGAACGGAATAACATTTTAACAGTCTTTCACCCTGTCATGTGCAGGAGACAAATTCTGGCTGCTGGATATTGAGTCCAGCACATCAGGCAGACAGCCACACACTCTTTGAACTGCATGAGTGTGTAATAATTCAGTGTATGATCCAACACTGAGTCTGCTGTGCCTATAGACATTAGTGTCACTGTCTATTCATTGCCTATACAGCATAAATTGTTAGTGTCCATTCATTGCCAATACAGCATACTGAAATTGGCATTGCTAGCGTTTGTTGCAGAAACAAGATGCTGGACAAGTGTGCATAATTATTAGTAGTGTATGTTACTGTAAAAGGATCAGCTGTATCTCAAGAGCTATAGGAACTTAATCTTTCTTCTTCTTTTCTTCTTTTCTTTT
>JABMCL010003554.1:0-14424 GCA_018857735.1 Alviniconcha marisindica | reverse complement strand
CAAAAATAAAAGAAACAAAACAGCTGAAACCACTCAAAAACCGCAAACGGTGACCTACCTGCAAACATAAGGTGGAGAAAAAAAAACCCCCAACCAAATCACAACAGTCTAATAAAATTACGTCTGCAACAAATAAAGTGGCCCAAACTCCCTTTGAACATTTGTTCCCACCCAATAAGAGCACAGAGATAACTGTGCCGACAAAAAAAATGGAAAGCCAAACAAAACCAAAAAAAATTAATTTAATAACTTCAATTTAACCCCTCACAAACCCGGTTTCCATCTAGAAAAATAAAGGCGGGCAGACTGATCAAGAAAACCCCCGTTAATCAGGACTTCTGAGACAAAGCATCGGGATTTTAAACAAATGCAGCCCAAGAGAAAATGCAAAAGGGCTCCCCTAATGGGCCCCAACCCCAACAAGGGGGGTCCCCAAAATGGCCAAAAGCCAGAGAAAAAAAACAAAACTAAAAAAAAACAAAAAAAGAACGCAGGGTTGGAAAAGAAGGGGAAAAAAGAGAGAAAAACAAACCAAAAACATTTTTTAAAAAAAGAAAGAAAGTCAGCGAGCAACGAGACAAAGGCTGGATACACGTAACCCGTGTACACGATACAATCCATTCAGCCGATGAAAACACGGCAGGGCAACAGACCCCTCCGAACTACCCCACAAAAAACCAAAACCTTAACAAAAGAATGAGAGTTCTTTAAAACCAAAGATACTACACCCAAGGGGATACCCAAGTGACCCGAGCCGTGTCACGATAAGCCTGTAAACGGAGTGGCGCAACGGGTTGGCGGACAGGCACTCCACTCTTCCGGTCAGCGCGTAACCGTAACTTTCTGTAGCTAAAGTCGGTGGGGAGGGCTGAGATTCTTTCGATTTTAAAGTGCATTTTACGCTTAGATCATACCTACCACAATGCCCGTTCAATTTTGAAGGTATCTTCAGATTATTCTGAGCTTTTTTTGTTGTTTTGTTTGTTTTGTCTTTGTTTTTGTTTGTTTAATAGTAGCCTATGCAGCATTGACTCTTGTTCAGTTCTTGTTCAGTAGATACACCAGATTTATCTCATGGTTTGAAAAATAAGTGAGAGGAAGACAGGATATTTTGTCTTTGTGGTTCTCTTTTTCATTCCAGCATTGTTGTTTTATATTATATCTATTTATCGATTTATTTATTTTTAATGCGGACAAAAACAACGATAAAAACTGAGCGACATCAGTTACCGATCTCCCGTCAGAAACTCTCTACCTGGTTTTTTGGGTTTTTTTGTTTTTCCCCGCATCAACGTCCACCCATTAAATAATGATTACTAGCTATCATAACCGAATGTAAAAGTTTTTTGTTTAAAAAAAATGTTTGTCTGTCTGTGATGCGGGTTTAACTCATTATGCCAGCGTGTACACGTATTGATGATTTTTTTTTTTTTTTTAAACCATTCGGAAAAAAAAGTTCCAGTTTACAAACCAACTTTTTACCATGCAGTGAAATAAAATTTTAAAAAAAAATTAAAAAAATAAAAAGAAAAAAAGCCCCCCCCCCCCACACACACACACACCACCAAAACACACACACACACACACACACACAAAAAGAACAGTACATGACAGACCTTTTCAAATGTTTCAACTTTTTTTACTCGGTTGGTTTTCTGATTGAAATAATTTTGGAAATCGGCATCTTGCAATGCAGTCTACGTTGTGAGGAAAATTATGAAAAAGAATCGACTGCCGGCGTTGTGAAAACAACAAAAAACACATCAACTGCAAACACGTAAAAGGAGCAGACTATGAGAGGCAGATTAGCTTCAGATCGTTTTTTTTTTATTTATATTTTAGTGATTTATACATTACTCGCGTGCGCTAAACAAAGGCCAACCCCACACCACAAACACACACCCCCACACAAACAAAAACACACCCCCCCGCACGCCACGCCCCAAGGACCCCCCTGTAACACACACACACACCCCACACACCCCCGCGCGCGCGGGGCGCCCCACACACAACCCCCACACACACACAACACGGGAAATTTTAAAGAAAAAAATTTATAGTGGAATGACGGTGTAGATGTATGAAACCCTCTAAAAGCCGGTCACTGCACAGCACAGACCGGAGGTTTCGCTTGGCGTTTGGGCCCTGTAGCCTGTTTCGCGGGGCCAAAATCCTTTTAGGCTCGCAGCGATTTGGCATTTCCCTTGTAGTGTAGGTCTCGGGTTTAAACACGAGACTCCCCTTTGGATGTAAAACATAGTTCAGGAGCTGTGGTAAGGGGGGTTTCGAGGGGGGGGCCGGGGGGGGGTTCCGGGGGGTTTTTGGGTTTCCGGGGGGTCCTTAACGGAACGCCCTTCGGGTTTTCCCGTGGACTAGAAAATTACTAAAACCGTGCTTCGGCTTTGGGGGTCACAACTTGCCCCCAATACGTCAACTGACATCTGAGGACATTAAGCATCACTTCATCATCATAATGGGATTAAAAAGGGGGGATGGGTATTCATGGAATCGGGAAATCCCTTTTAGGTAGATCAATTGCGACAGCAATATTATTAGAGATTTTCATAGCCGTTTGAAGAGGGAGGTGGAGCATAGCTATTTGGACAATCGTTTGCGGTGAGTGGTTCGATCGTACCGTTAAGCGCTCCGACCCACAAGGACCAAAGAAACCGTCAACCACCACCAGAAAAATAGATGTTAATGTGCTGGGGACCTCGCCAGTGCAAAGCAACAAAGTAAAAGTCCAAAAGGGTTTTTTAAATATGCAAAATAAAACCCTCGAAATGATTTACAAATGAGTCACAGTTTCAGATTTTAAAAAAATAAAAAAAAATAAAAAGTTTTAAATTGGTTTTTTTAAACGATTTTATTTTTTTTTAGGTGGGCCCAAACTTGGGCTCGGGTTTTCCAAACAGTCACGTGACTTTCCCGGGAAATTACGTCAGTCTGGGGAGTCAGTGCGGTTGCCCTCTTAAAATTCTTCAGTAAACTGTGTAGGTGTTTGGGGCCAAAAAAATTTAAATATGCCGGCCTACTGTGTTGCCCCCCCAACTTAACAATTCGCAGACACCCCAGGGATAAAAAAGACCAGGGGTCCCGCCCCAATTTAAACCCCCAGTGAGGCGAAAGGGGATTAAAATTTTTACAAAAAAACGAGGACTTTCTTGCTTCGCCGCATCACGCCCATTTGGGGAGCGAGCACTTCAGGAGTGCGATTTCGCAAAACCCCCGGGGAAAACCGCATGGGGGTTTTCTTCGAAGGGACACGAGTTCCCCCGGAAATCTTTCCAAAAACCTCCTGACAGGCCCAAAAATGATACGGGGACAGTATAGTTTCGTCTTCGGGGGCTCAGTGGCCATTTTGCAGCGAATCCCCAGAGTGGGCGTTTGGGGCATATGGTCACGTGATTTTTGGGGGTCAAGGGGAAAGCTTTCGGTACGACAGAAAAAGCCTTTTTTCGTGCATTTATGACCCTCAGATCCCCAGTTTCACCTACATTTTATCGTTTTTCCCGCGAGCTTTTAAAGTAAATCGTGTTTTAAAAATCACCCCTAACCTTGGCCTTGTCCTTTTAGTACTCGGCTGCAATTTTGTTCTTTCAACAGCTGTGGGGAAAAAAATCACAAGACATTGAAATCTGAAGCAAACGATTGCCCAAATTTTTTCGCTATGCCCCACTTCCCTCTTCAAACGGTTTTTTATGAAAATCTCTAATAATATTGCTGTCCCAATTAAATTACCTAAAAGGGATTTCCCGATTCCATGAATAAAAATTGTTCCTATCTGCCCTGGATAACGTCTTTAAAAAACCTCACCCAAGCTTGGTTTCCACAGTCTTATAGTCCCCGCCCCCTTTTTGGGAGGGGGGTTTACCGCGTCGGTGGAAAACTGCGCGGGGGAAAAGAGTGCCCCTTCAGTGGGGAAAAAACCCGGGCAGATTTTGGGGAGGAAGGTCCCGGGAAAACCCCAAAGCTCGGGTGTACACCAAAAAAACACACACACACACACACAAAACACACCCCACACACAAACACAAACCCCACCCCCAACCCCAAAAAAAAAGCACAAACAAAATACGGCAATTTTAGAAAGCGGGGACATGACCTTAGTAAGTCAAATCGAGAGCCGGGGAATAGGAAATATAAAAGCGGTCCATAATAATTTAAAAAAGGGAAAAAGGTTTGTTTTCATTCTATAAAGGTAGTCAATTTGAACATACAGACATACCTGCTTTTCCTGGGTGGAAGCGGTTGTTGTGCAACAGTTACAACTCTCAAAGATCAGATGACTTGCTTAATGGTGCTAATCAATTTGTTTGTCAACTTGAATCACTGGAGCCTTTAAAAGTTTCTGCAAGCCAGAGCCGTGTCCGTGTTTTCCCTTTTGTATGCAGCCACAACTGAACCCTTTGGGGAAAATGGAACCTCTTATGTCAACCTCGACGTTTTCTGTTGTTCCCCTTTGCCAGGCGGCGTTGTGTTGCCCGCGAAGAACTTGTGGGAGGGTTTTTTTCCTATTTTTTTCTTTGGCTTGGCCCTTTTTTAAAAAAAGGTTTGGGGCCACTTTTTCGGTTTCGGGGCTTTACATAACTGAGAAGCCAGTGAGCAGGCTCAGAGATAAACCCCTAAACCTCACAAAGCTAATCATTCCGGCGTTGCAGATGGTGTCCGACTTCAGTTTTTCGAGATGTTTTTTTAATGAAATTACTTTTTAATATAGTATCAAACCGGACGATATGGCGAGTCTCGCTATAAACGTTAAAACAAACAAAATCAAAACACGCAAAAGCTTGAAAAGAACAATACAAAATATGTACAAAGACAATGCAAAGCAGGTGTATATTTTCCAAACTAAACACCTGTTATGTGTGTGCTAGCCTGATGATGTTATGATATAGGACTACCATATCGCATGCATGTCATTTCCACGCACATTGTTCACCCACATTTCGTACATTTCTCAAAATTTCATGTTGATTCCAAGGGTTGCAGTTCAGTCCACTATTGTGACTTCTAATCAGTAGCATGATTATAAAGATACCAATATGAATGACATAAACCTTGCCACTGTTAATTATACAAACCAATACATAAGATTACATCAGACAGGAATCATTATTACATAACAGTTTTCACACCCAGTCTCTCTTTTATAAACTAATATGTACAAAGAGCATTCCTTTCATAAAAAATAAAGTATTGTGTAACATACCCAAGATCAGAAAAGGACCTTTTTTCCTAGCTGTATGGATTGTCTCCCCTGGACTGTCCTTTGGGGGGAAACAACGCCTTGAATTAGAAGCGACGTACCCCAAAAAAAAAAATTTTTAAAAAAACCCAAAAAAAAAATTTTTTAAAAAAAAAAACCGGTTTTGGGCCCCCAAAAAAAAAAACCCCCCTTCCAAATTTGGGAAAGCCCCTAAAACCGGGTTTTGGGAAATTTTGGGGTTTTTAAAAAATTTTTTTTTTTTTAAAAAATTCCCCTTTTTGGGTTTTTTTTGGGGGAAAAAAAAATTTTTTTTTTTTTTTTTTGGGGGTTTTTTTTTTTAAAAACCCCCAATTGGGGTTTCCCCCCCCAAAAAAAAACCCCCCCCTTTTTTTCCCCCCCTTTTTTTTTCCTAAATTTTTTTTTTTTAAAAATTTTTGGGGTTTTTTTGGGGGGAAAAAAGGGGAAAAAAAAAAAAAAAAAAAAAAATGGGTTTTGGGGCCCCCAAAAAAAAAAAAAAAATTTTGGGGGTTTTTTTGGGTTTTGGGGTTTTTTTTGGGGTTGTTTTGGGGGGGGGGGGTTTAAAAAAATTTTTTGGGGTTTTTGGGGTTTTTGGGGGGGGGGTTTTGGGGGGGGGGGGGGGTTTTTTTTTTTTTTGGGGGGGTTTTTTTAAAAAAAGAAAAAAAGGGGAAAAAAAAAAAAGGGGGGGGAAAAAAAAAAAAAAAAAAAAAAACCCAAAAACGGGGAAAAGGAAATTTTTAAAATTTTTTTTTGGGGGTTTTTTTGGGGGGGGGGGTTTTTTTTGGTTTTTTTTGTTGTTTTGTTTTTGTTTGTTTTTTTTTGGGGTTTTGTTTTTTTTTTTTTTGGGGGTTTTTGGGGGGCTTTTGGGGGGTTGGGGTTTTTTTTTGGGGGTTTTTTTTTTTTTTTTTTTTTTTTTGGGCTATTGTGTGTTTTTGGGGGGGGGGGAAAAAAATTTTTGGGAAAATTTTTTTTTTAAAAAAGGGGGCCCCGAAGTTAAAATTTTTTTTTCCCCCCCAAAAAAAAAATTTTTTTTCCCCCCCTTTTTCCCCAGAAATTTTTTCTTTTTAAAAGGGTTTTAAAAAAAAAAATTAATTTTTTTTTTAATTTTTTTTTAAAAGGGGGGGAAAAAAAAAAAAAATTAAAAACCCCAAAAATTTTTTTTTTTCCCCCCGGGGGGGTTTTTTCCCTTTTTCCCCAAAATTTTTTTTTTTTTTCCCAAAAATAAAAAGGGAAAAAAATTTTTTGGGGGGGAAAATTTCCCCAAAAAAAACCCCCCCCCCCCCCCCCCCCCTTTTCCCTTTTAAAAAAATTTTTTTTTTTGGGGTTTTTTTTTTTTTTTTTTTTTTTTTGGGTTTTTTTTTTTTTTTTTTTGAATTGGGGGGTTTTTTTTTTTTTTTTTAATTTTTTTTTTTTTTTTTTTTTTGGGTTTTTTTTTTTTTTTTTTTTTTTTTTTTAAAAAAAAAAAACCCTTTTTTTAAAAAAAAAGGGGAAATTTAAAATTTTTAACCAAAAATTTAAAAATTTTTTTTTTTTAAAAAAAAAAGGGCCCCCCCACCCCCCCTTTTTTTTGGGGGGGGGGGGGGGGGGAAAAAAAAAAATTTTTTAAAAAAAAAAATTTTTTTTTGGCCCCCCCCAAAAATTTTAAAAAGGAAAAATTTTTTAAAACCCCCCCTTTTTTTTCCCCCCCCCTTTTTTACTTTTGGGGGAAAAACCCCCCCCAAAAAACCCCCCAAAAAATTAAAAAAAGGCCCCCCAAAAAAAATTTTTTTTTTTTGGGGTTTGGCAAAAAAAGGGGGGTTTTTTAAAAAAACCAAAAAAAGGGGGGGAAAAAATTTTTGGAAGCCCCCCCCCCCCTTTTTTTTTTTTAAAAATTTAAAAAAAAAAAAATTTTTTAAAAATTTAAAAAAAATTTTAATTTTTTTGGGGAAAAAACCCCCCTTTAAAGGGTTACCCAAAAAAAAAAAAAACCCCCAAAAAAACCCAAAAAAAAATTTTTTTCCTTTTTTTGGGGGAAAAAAAAAAAGGGGGGAATTTCCATTAAAAAAAAAAAAAAAACCCCCCAATTTTTTTAAAAAAAATTTTTTTTTAAAAATTTCCCAAAGTTTAGGTAATCTTGGTGATATCTATCACGTAATTAGTCGGGGTCCTGTACATAACCAGGTCTTGTTTGGGTTCTACAACTCAGTCATATTTTCTGTCTCGGTTGGGTTCTGCAACTCAGTCATATTTTCTGTCTCACATGGGTACGTCGCTTCTAATTCAAGGCGTTGTTTCCCCCCAAAGGACAGTCCAGGGGAGACAATCCATACAGCTAGGAAAAAAGGTCCTTTTCTGATCTTGGGTATGTTACACAATACTTTATTTTTTATGAAAGGAATGCTCTTTGTACATATTAGTTTATAAAAGAGAGACTGGGTGTGAAAACTGTTATGTAATAATGATTCCTGTCTGATGTAATCTTATGTATTGGTTTGTATAATTAACAGTGGCAAGGTTTATGTCATTCATATTGGTATCTTTATAATCATGCTACTGATTAGAAGTCACAATAGTGGACTGAACTGCAACCCTTGGAATCAACATGAAATTTTGAGAAATGTACGAAATGTGGGTGAACAATGTGCGTGGAAATGACATGCATGCGATATGGTAGTCCTATATCATAACATCATCAGGCTAGCACACACATAACAGGTGTTTAGCTTGGGAAAAAATACACCTGCTTTGCATTGTCTTTGTACATATTTTGTATTGTTCTTTTCAAGCTTTTGCGTGTTTTGATTTTGTTTGTTTTAACGTTTATAGCGAGACTCGCCATATCGTCCGGTTTGATACTATATTCAAAAATAATTTCAAAATTTAAAACATCTCGAAAAACTGAAGTCGGACACCATCTGCAACGCCGGAATGATTAGCTTTGTGAGGTTTAGGGGTTTATCTCTGAGCCTGCTCACTGGCTTCTCAGTTATGTGACACGCACCGCAGTGACACAAAGCATTTTACATACACTGACACTAGTTGAACCTCAAACGATGAATCATGTTTGGCACGCACTGTTTCCTTGGCCAAAAAAAAAGGCCCCAAACCCAAAATTGGAAAAAGGGGGGGTCGAGGGTATTGACATAAGAGGTTCCATTTTCCCCAAAGGTTCAGTTGTGGCTGCATACACAAGGAACACGGACACGGCTCTGGCTTGCAGAAACTTTTAAAGGCTCCAGTGATTCAAGTTGACAAACAAATTGATTAGCACCATTAAGCAAGTCATCTGATCTTTGAGAGTTGTAACTGTGCACAACAACCGCTTCCACCCAGGAAAAGCAGGTATGTCTGTATGTTCAAATTGACTACCTTTATAGAATGAAAACAAACTTTTCCTTTTTAAGTTATTATGGACCGCTTTTATATTGCCTATTCTCGGCTCTCGATTTGACTTACTAAGGTCATGTCCCCGCTACCCCCTCTATTTGGCGTTTTTTTTGGTGTGTGGTGTGTGTGTGTGTGTGTGTTGTGTGTGTGGGGGTTTGTGTGTGTGTGGGTGTGAACTCTGGCACGCTTTCCGGCCCCTTTCCTCCAAACCTCCCAGTTTTATTACGCCAGAAGGGGCACCTTTTCTCCGCGCAGTGCCCCGACGCGGTACCACCCCCCAAAAGGTTGGGTATATAAGACTGTGGAAGCCAAGCTTGGGTGAGGTTTTAATGACGTTATCCAGGGCAGATAGGAATAAAATTTTATTCATGGAATGGGGAAATCCCTTTTAGGTAATAAATTGGACAGCAATATTATTAGAGATTTTCATAGCCGTTTGAAGAGGGAAGTGGAGCATAGCGAATTTTTGGACAATCGTTTGCTTCAGATTTCAATACGGCTGTGTGATTTTTTCCGCACAGCTGTTGAAAGAAAAAAATTGCAGCGAGTACTAAAAGGAAAAGGGCCCAAGGTTAGGGGTGATTTTTGACACGATTTACGTTAAAGCTCGTGAGAACGATGATGTAGGTAAAACTGTGATCTGGGGGTCATAAATGCACAAAAAAGGATTTTCTGTGTCCCAAAAGCGTCCCCATGACGCCAAAAATCACGTGACCATATGCCCATCGTCACTTGGGAGTCGCTGCAAAATGGCCATCTCGAGCTCCGAAGACAAAACAACCCCCCAGCATTTGAGCCTGTCAGGCAGGATTTTGAAAGAGTCCCGGGAACATCGTGTCAGCTTCGAAGCAAACCCCATGCGGTATTCCATGGGGTTTGCGAAATCGCCTCACTGAAGTGCTCGTACACAAATGGGCGTGATGCGGCGCACAAGAAAGTCACTCGTTTGAATTGTAAAAATTTAAAACCCACTTTCGCCCACTGCGGGTCGTTTGCGCGGGAGCTGGTGCTTTTTTATACCTGGGGCGTCGGGAAATTTTACAGTTCGCGGAACCCAGTAGGCCGGATAGAAAAATTTTTTGCGACCACATCATACACAGTTTACTGAAGAACAAGATGGCAACCGCACTGACTCCCAACTGACGTCATTTCCCGGGAAAGCACGTGACTGATGGAAAACCCCGGATAGTTTGGCCAGCCTACAGAAAAAAAAACGATTAAAAACCCCAATTAAACATTTATTTTATTTTATTTATTAAAACTGAAACTAGGACTCATTTGTAAAATCTTTCGATTTTATTTTGCATACTTAAAAACCTTGGACTTTTCTTTAATTTGCTTTGCACTGGCGAGGTCCCCAGCACATTAACATCTATTTTTCTGGTGGTGGTTGACGGTTTCTTTGGTCCTTGTGGGTCGGAGCGCTTAACGGTACGATCGAACCATCCCCGCAAACGTTTGTCCAAAAGCTATGCTCCACCTCCCTCTTCAAACGGCTAGAAAATCCTAATAATATTGCTGCGCAATTGATCTACCTAAAAGGGATTTCCCGTTTCCCAGAACCCCCACCCCCCTTTCCCCGAGAGGAGAAGTGATGCTTAATTCCTCAGATGTCAGTTGACTATTAGGGACAATTTGTACCAATGCCGAAGCACGGTTCGTAATTTTCTACGTCCAGGGAAAAACCAGAAGGCTCGTTAGGGACCAGCTCGGACGGCCACCTCGACTCTACCGCTCCTAATTGTTTTACATCCGAGGGTAGTCTCGAGAACCAAGCACTACACTACAGCGATGCCAACTCGCTGCGAGCCTAAACGGAGGCCGCGCGAGCGGGCTAAGCCAAACAGCCAAGCCGAAACCTCCGGTCTGTGCTTTTCAGGCCCGGGCTATAGGGGGTTTTCATACTCTACACCGTCATTCCATCTAAAATTTTATTCTTTAAATTTTTCCTGTGTGTGGTGTGTGTTTTGTTTTGGTGTGGGGCGCGCGCGCGCCGCGGTTTTTGGGTGTGTGGTTTGTTTTTGTGTGCGTGTGCGGGTGCGTGCGGGGGCGGGGGGGTTTGTGGGGTTTTTTTGTGTGTTGGTGTTTTTTGTGTGTGGGGTTTTGGTTGTTTGTTTAGCGCACGCGAGTAATGTATAAATCACTAAAATAAAAATAAAAAAACACGATCTGAACTAATCTGCCTCTCATAGTCTGCCCTTTTAGTTTTGCATTGATGTGTTTTTTGTTGTTTTCACAACGCCGGCAGTCATTTTTTTCATAATTTTCCTCAAACTAGATGCATTGAAAGATGCCGATTTCCAAAATTATTTCAATCAGAAAACCAACCGAGTCAAAAAAGTTGAAACATTTGAAAAGGTCTGTCATGTACTGTTCTTTTTGTGTGTGTGTGTGTTGTGGGGTTTGTGTGGGGGTTGTGTTTTGGGGGTGTGTGTGTGTTTTTTTTTTTTTTTTCTCTTTTTTATTATTTTAATTTTACTTTTATTATCATTTTATTTCACTGCATGGTAAAAAGTTGGTTTGTAAACTGGAACTTTTTTTTCCGAATGGTTTAAAAAAAAAAAAAAAATCATCAATACGTGTACACGCTGGCATAATGAGTTAAACCCGCATCACAGACAGACAAACATTTTTTTTAAACAAAAAACTTTTACATTCGGTTATGATAGCTATGTAATCATTATTGTAATGGGTGGACGTTGATGCGCGGAAAAAAAAAAAACAAACAAACCAGGTAGAGAGTTTCTGACGGGAGATCGGTAACTGATGTCGCTCAGTTTTTATCGTTGATTTGTCCGCATTAAAAATAAATAAATCGATAAATAGATATAATATAAAACAACAATGCTGGAATGAAAAAGAGAACCACAAAGACAAAATATCCTGTCTTCCTCTCACTTATTTTTCAAACCATGAGATAAATCTGGTGTATCTACTGAACAAGAACTGAACAAGAGTCAATGCTGCTAGGGTACTATTAAACAAAAAAAAAAAACAAAAAAAAAAAAAAACAAAAAAAGCCCGAAAATTGAAAATACCTTCAAAATTTTAACGGGCATTGTGGTAGGTATGATCTAAGCGTAAAATGCACTTTAAAATCGAAAGAATCTCAGCCCCCCCACCGACTTTTTGCTACAGAAATTTCGGTTACGCGCGACCGGAAGAGTGGAGTGCCTGTCCGCCCCCCCCCCGGGCCCCCATCCGTTTCGGGATCGTACAGGCTTCGTCACGGCTTTCCCCTCTTGTATCCCTTGGTTTTTTTACCCAATGTCATTTTTCGTTATGGTTATGGTTTTTTGGGGTTTCGTGAGGTCTGGCCCTGCCGTGTTGGGCATCGGTGAATGGATTTTATCGTGTACACGGTTACGTGTACCAGCCTTTGTCCTCTTCTCGCTGACATTCCTTTCTTTTAAAAAGTGTTTTTTGGGTTTTTTTTTCCTTTTTTTCCTTTTCTTTTTCCCCCCCCGTTTTTTTTTTTTTGTTTTTTTTAGTTTTTTTTTTTATTTGGCTTATTGGCCATTTTGTACCCGTTGTTAGCTTGCTGATTAGGGCGCATTTTGCATTTTTCTTGTTTTTGCATTTTTTAATCCGAGCTTTGTCATCAGAAGTCCTGTTAGCGGTTTGCTTTTATCAGTCTGCAGCCTTTATTTTTCTAGATGGAAGGGGTTAGTGAGGGGTTAGTTGAAGTTTGTTTAAAATTAATGTTAGTTTTGGTTGTTTGGGTTTTCCATCTGTTTGTCGGCACAGTTAAATTTTGGTCTTAGGCTGCAAAAATTTTGTCTATGTAGTCGTCAACCCCCATTTGTTGCAGACAGTAGTCTATTTGACTGTTGTGATTTTTGGTTTTTGGGGTTTTTTTTTCCCCCCTTATGTTTGCAGGTAGGTAGTTTGCGTTTTTTAGGTGGTTTAGCTTTTTTTTTTTTTTCATTTGGGTCAGCTATTTGCTTGCTGATTAGGGCAGCCCTTTTTCGTTTGCCACCAGTTTTTGGTTTGGTCTTCTTTTATTTGGGTCAGCTTTTGCTTGCCTAAATTTGGGCAGCCATTTTTCGTTTTTTCCCCCCAACATTTTGGTTTAGTCTTTCTTTCTTTATCACACATTTTTGTACGTTTCTTTCTTAACGGCCTTTTCTGCTGAGGCATTCGTGCTAGACTTTTTGTCTTTTTCCTTCTTTTTTTTCTTTAAAGTCCCCAGATGCTAAAGACCCCATTAGGGGCAAGCTGCGAGTCGACCGACTGGTACCGCGGGGTTCGGCGCGGCCCCGTGAGAGTGCCGCTATTTTTCCCCAAGCCCCGGGGTTCGTTTTTGGGCTAAAATGTGCAAGGCCAGCCGAGTTTCGTTACCTTTCGGCTTTACTTTTCCCCCCGGTTTTTTCATTGATTTTTTGCCCTTTTTTTTTTTGTTTCTTAGACAAGGCAGGGGTTTGTTGGTAGTTCAGTAGTTGTACCCCCTGTTTTTTTTTCTTTTTCCGTTTTGAAAATCCCCGTTTTTTTTTGTTTTCTTTTTTCCCTTTTTCTTCTCCTTTTTCTTCTTCTCAATTTTAATTATCTTGTAGGGTTTGGTGTACTTTTCTTTTTTTGTTGATTTTCCCTTTTATTTTCTGGGGGTTTCTTTGGGAAAGGGGGTTTTCCCCTTTTTTAAATTTTTTAATCTTTTTCATGGGTGCCAAAAGGTTCAAAATGTTTTTGAGTCCTTTGGGGTCTGGAATATTCCTTGTAAAATGGCAAGGCGGAGGTTTTGTCCCCAAGAGACCCTTTCCTTCAATCTACCAAGGGTCAGCCTAGCGAAAGCCGGGCTAGGCGTGATGATCCTTTTTTGTTCATGTCTGTGTGGGTGTCCCCAGGGTAACCGATGGAAAATTTTCCCGTTCGAATCTCCAAGAAAGAAGCTTCCTTCGACTGCCCATTTTTCGGGAAGGTGTGAAAGGGGAAAAAAACGACCCTTTGGTTGCAGCCTTTCGCATCCCACGGGCACATTGCGTGGCATTTTTGTTGTGGACTGATTGATGGTAAAAAAGCGCCTCATTCGCCATTGCCTCAGGTCTTTTGTGACGCAGAGACTACGTCACGGATCTCGCGGTATTTCGAGATTAAAAAACAGACGAAATTCGGCCTGATCGGGTGATTTCTTCCTTCGAAACAACTTACCCAAGTGACATTTTATTAGATTTAAAGGTATGTTATGCACAAGACTTTCATAATTGGGTCTATTTTCAACGTTCCTTTGCAAACGAAAACTGCCTTTTGGGCCCTTTAAGCCCACAATAGATGTTTGGCTTGTTTCCCCTCCCACGAGCGGGGATAGCTCAGTGGTTTGAGCGCCGGACTCGTGATCTAAAGGGGGTTCGAATCCCTGCAGGAGTGGCTGCCGAATTTTCTTTTCCAGGGTCAACTTTCTTTTCGGATCCGTTCCACCCCCGTGTTACCACAGTAGCACGTAAAAGACCTAGGTCATTCTGCCAGTCTTAGTTTAGATATTAGACTTATATAAGAAATGACAAAGCGGGAGATAGATTGTTTTCATCTGGGTTTCCCCGGGCCCTGTTTGGGATTAGGGGGGAATTCGGCTGCGATTCTGCAGCTAAAGGGTGCCCCTTTTATGGGCAAACTCGGTTGAGCTCATCCCCAATCTCAACCTAAATCACGCACAAAAAAATAAAATTTTAGAACTGTGGCAAACTGAGTGGGATGAGTTCCCGGAAAATAAATTTATCAGATATTTCCACTGTTAAAATAATTTTTTTTTCCCACAAAAAGAAAAGAAGAAACTGTGATGGCCCGATTGCACTTGGCCATTCTTTTATTTCCCATTCCTTTTTATTGAAGGGGGAGGA
>JABMCL010002707.1:0-16735 GCA_018857735.1 Alviniconcha marisindica | reverse complement strand
TGTGTGTGCCGGGTGGGGGGTATGTGTGTCAGTGGTGGAAACAACGTGTTCATTTTTTCCCCTGCAAGGGTCGACTAATGCCCCGGGTACTGCCCAATTTTCTACTCGGGAGACCTGACACTTTCAGTGCAATGTGGGTTACTTGGGTGTTTCCATAATCCACCAAACTTTCTATTCAATAATCTTCCCAACTCCGACACGGACCGCGGGATCTTTAACCTGCGTAGCCTATAATTTGCTCCTTCTGCATACACATATACACCCGGGGGATTCGGTTAGGGTTAGGGTGTCATCCTGGCCCTGATATAACCGTACTGGTTGACTGGGCGTAAAACACCAAGTTACTGACTTACTTGTAGTCTCATCCGAAGGTCTTTTTTTAGAGTGTGCACATCAATTTTGTTTACGATGCAGAAGTAAATATCGGGGTGGGCGCAGAGCATAGCACGTAGCGGTCACCCATCCATGTAGTGTGACCACATTCGATCGTTCTTAACTTCGGCTTTCGAGGAGGGATCTCTGCCGCGATACCGCCCCTCTCCTCAGGTGTCAGACGCGGTAACCCGGGGGGAAAGGGGGAAGGAAGGGGAAGGGTCTTTCCCTGGGGACCTGGTTTTCCCATGCTTTTAAAGTGCGGTTTGCCTTAAACCCTAAAGTGCCCCTTTCCTTTTTTCCCCACCCTTCTTTCCCCCTTTCCCACCCTTCTTCTTTTTTTCTTTTCTTCGTCGTCGTCGTCTCTCTTTTCCTCTCTCTCTCTCTCTCTCTCTCTCTCTCTCTCTCTCTTTTTTTTGGGGAGTTGCCTGCCCCTGGCCCGCGAGCAGAAAAGAGTTTCAGCTCTCGGAATTATTTCCATATTTCCGTACTACCAGTGCCAGTTGATCCAACATGTGTATGCCGCTTGCCTTAGAGACGGTGCTTCGAACGCTGAGTGAAAGTTGTCAGCTTACTTCTTGGGACGTTCGCGGCAAGGGGAAAATGACAACACTCATTGTAAGGTTCAACGAAGACACAGCTTTCTGCTATAGTACATGCATACATAGTACATGCATACATACTTTTGTGCATACACACCAAACTGCATGGTCATGTTCATTGTCGTTGAGATTGAATCGTCATTGGGGAACTGTTACCAATGGTAAAAATACGTGTGCCTAGGCCTAAAGGCCTACGTCGTTTATGGCTAGAATGTACATGTATGTGTCACACTGAAGACGCGGGACGTTTGCACGAGGCTCACAATGCACAATGCACGAGTAGAGATCGCATATTTACGTGCGTGTCGTGCTGGTCTGTCGTGACGTCTGACGTAAAGGTACTGGCACAGTCTGGGCAATGAGCTGTCACTGCAACATCACAGACCTTGGTGTGTTCAAAGCTCAGTACCTCTGTGTACCCTCATGGAGAGAAGACAGTCACGCTTTTTGGAAATGCCGTTTTGTGTCATTATAATTATTGGAATTCTGGATCACGGTTAGTTTACGTAGTGATTGATTGCCACTTTTTATGTAAACACAAAAAGGTTCAAACGAACGCATATTTATTTTGACATGAACACACAGTATGCAAATTTTTATGTCATGCCACTGATGTGTTTACGTGTTCGTTTGATTGTAATAGTGGAAGAGTTCTTATCGAACCTTATTGCTGAGAGCCTGAAAACTTTGTTTATATTCCAGTATATTCATTTTTCTTCCTCCATTTCCAGGTAGTGAACTGCTGTTTACTATCACATGTCTGGTGCCCTAAACGCTATGGTCTTATAGAGAGCGTATAGTCGTTGCGTTTGTTTTGCCGATGATGCTCAGTCTTGTAATGCGCTCTCACTGAAAGGAGAGAATACAGTGTCCAAGTCGTAATGCATCAACCTCCAGTGTTTTCCTTGGTTCGCAGATGTCAATTTGTGTAATAATATTGTATCCTGATTGGTTTATTAATTTTTGTGACTGATTGTCAATAACGTATTTGTGCATAGGCACCGTGTATATTGTAGAATGGACAATGTTCTTGCAGAATCTTACAGGTGAGAGCCTGTTACCACAGAAAGCTTGAGCACTGGTGACCGTTACGTGTTTGTAATATTCGGGTTTTTTTTTAGTTCTGAAAGAGCGGTTGATTTTCACTGTTAAGCGTCAGAAGCCCCAAATGCTGAAGTCTTGCTAGAGATCACGCACTTACGTGTATGCTGACCTCCTGACGGCATTGGTAAAATCGTAATGGTCTACTGCCAGGCGTTTGTAAAACAGAAAACGTATGTTGCATACAGTAGTCCCATGTTGTTGCCGAGATAGCGACCGACCGCTACGGCGATGCAAAAGTAGACTTGCTAGTAGTGTATGACTTTACATTACCTACAATAGTCAGAAACGTTCGCAGAACACTGAACATCCACACACACAAAAACCCACACCCCCCCCCCCCCGGGGAAACACCACCACACACCAAACACACACACACACACACACACACACACACACAACCACACCCCACGCCCGCAAAACAAACAAACATACGCGCACAAAAACTTTTTCTTTTTCTCTCTCTTTCTTTCCTTGTTTCTTTCCGTCTTTCTCTCTCCCCATGCACCCCACCCCCCCACAAACACCCCACACCCCAACACACACCCCAACACACACACACACACACACACACCCCCCCCGCACGTACGTACGTACAAACGTACATACACAAACAAGACAACCGAACCCAAGCACACCGTTAAATCATCGTACCGCACACACAAGCGCTAAGGACATGCAAGAACACTCAATCCAGGTAATCCAGTGTTAATAACACTGTAAAGTAAAACACTGAAAGATATCATATTGTGAACATTTGTGTCCCATTATTGTGCAGTGTTTCAGGATATGCCTTGTATTTAAGCTGTAGGCAAAAAAAAAAATTTTCTTTTTTCCCCCCCCCCTCCCCCGCTGTTAGCACGAGGCTCACAACGCACGTGTAGAGATCTCACATTTACCTGTATCTCGTGCTAGTCTGACTGGCACAGTCTCGGCAATGAGCTGTCATTGTAACATTAAGGATCTCGGTGTATTCAATGCTCAATACCTCTGTCATTCGTGCCCTCTTGGAGGGAAGATCAGTCTCGCTTTTTGGATATGTTTTGTGTAATTATAATTATTGCAATCCTGGATCATGCTGACGTGCTTATGTGCATGTCTTACGTCTCTTGGTTGTAACAGTGGAAGAGTCTCAAAACTGTTATATATTTTTAGTATATACATGTTTTCCTCCATTTTCAATGGTAGTAGGTTGCTGTTTATCATCACGTGTCTGGTGCCCTGAATGCTATGGTCTTGAAGATATCGTATAGCTATTGTATTTGTTTTACCGATTGTACTGACAACTTTGTAATGCGCTGTCACTGAAAGAAAGATAGAGAATATGTGTTTAAGACGTAATGCGTCAACCACTCGCGTTTCCTTGCCTCTAGATTTGGATTTGTGTAATAATATTGTAATCCTGATTAGTTTATTTTGCGACTGATCGTCATAAACGTATAAGCGCATACGCACTATGTATATTGTAGCAGTGGACGATGTTTTGTTTTTGTTTATTTTTGTTTTCTGTTTATTTTTATTATAGAAATTACAACTGAGCGCCTGTGAATACTGTTTAGAGAATAGCTGGAAACTGGTCACGATGTGGTGACCATTACGTATTTGTAATATGCAGTTGTTGTTTTTTAGTTCTAAAGGTAGCGGTTGTTATTTATAGTTACGCGCCTAAAAAGAGTCTTTGTACAGATCACGCACTTCACGTGCATACATGTATGTTGTAATCCTTATGGCATTATAGTTTTGTAATGAGATACCGCCAGGCGTTAGTAAAATAGGAAACGTAGGTTTGCATATAATAGGTTTATATTGTCGCCGTGCTTGCGACCGACCGTTACGTTGATGTAAAAATAGTCTCACTAGTAGTGCTTGACTGTACATTATTAATAATAGCCAGAAACATTCACAGAGCACGGGAAACCGATAATACACACACGCACGCACACGCACACTCGCACGCACATGCTTACGCACATCACACACACTTGCACACGACACCCACACACCCACACCCACACCTCACACACACACACACACACACACACACACACACACACAAAACCCCCCCGCAAAAAAAAATCGTAAATCATCGTACACCGCACTCTCAGGTACACGCAAACACTCAATCAAGCCCCGCACATTAAGTAACACTCTAAATTAAGATACGGTAGGATACCTTATTGCAAACAATCGTGTCCCATAAATGTGTGTGTTACGAAATGCGCATTGTATTGAAACGAATCTGTAACTGTAGCCTGACTTGCACGCCAAAGTTTTTCCGTTGTAGCTACACGTAAAGGAAAAAACCGAGCCCTTTCGTTTGATTTAGACTACGACGAGTGATTATAGTCCCTTACTGAATAATGATGTACCTTTCCGCGCCTATTGGGCGCAAACAACCCTCGCCATACACATTGTATATCTGTAAGACAGTGTATATAATAATTAAGAAATTAATTTATCACTCTAGTTTTTCTCTCCATCACTTTGTTTTGTTGTTGTTGTTGTTGTTTTTTGTTTTGTTTTGTTTTTGTCTTCTTTTTCCTTACCCGTTAACATTTAATTGCAGAATGAACAGTGTATTTTTTTCTAGGGAGACAGCCTTGAGAGAGACTGGATTGGAAGACAGTCGCTTGTTGTTATTGTATACCGCACAAAACTACACATCCATCCTGGGCTTGTTTTTGTTTTGGTTCTCATGGGAACCGTTACATAAAATGGCGAATGATTTGTGTGTTTATAGAGCCAGGATTGGATGTTTTTACAATAGAGCGGTCAATAATCATGAAAAGTATTTTTTAGTAAATTATCAGTGATCTCATTTTATATTCTATGCTGCACAGAAGCCATAATCGAGTGACGATAGCCCTATTCTTTTTCCTTTTTGCTGAGCAGACAACTGTTGTTGAAAACACAGGGCATTCCACATCTCGTTGTTTTCATTCGGAACCGCAAGAAAATAGATTACAGTTATCAAGTTTGTCATCTGGTTTGTTACAATTGCTTCTCTTACGCTCAGGAGATATCGAATCTAACCCAGGCCCTACCCCTAATTATGAAATCAAAATAATTCATCTCAATGCAAGAAGTATACCAAAACACATATCGGACATTGAAACTGAATGCAATAAAATATATTATTACATGTTCTGAGACATGGCTAGCTCCGCATCATACTAGAGTCAAACAGACTTACTACATTTCCATCCACCGATTAGACTAGACCGACCGTTAAACCACAGTGGTGGTGGAGTAGCCATATACGTGAAACGACACTTATTCTGTAAGCACAGACCCGATCTTCATGTACCCGGTCTTGAAGCTATTTGGATTGAAACCAAAATTAACAAGGAAACCATGCTAATAGGTTCATTCTACCGACAACCGAGTGCCACAGTTGACTATTGGGATTTGATCAGACAAAGCTTTTGGAATGTAAATAACACTGGTTTAAAATTTATTGCCTTTGGGGACTTCAATTCCGACTTTAACTTCCCAAGCAAGCACTTAGTTGATATATCCACATGTTTCAGTTGCACCAGCTTACTAATTCTGACACTAGAATAACTCCGACAAGTAGTACATGTATTGATCTTATTATAACCCAGACGCCACAAGTTATCAAAAGTATAGAGGTTTTGCCGGAAATATGTAGTGACCACTGTGCGCCATGTGCAACAGTGATCAATAACACCAATACTAATTATAGTTTCAAAAGAACATTATACAATTATGACAAATTAGATGCCATTAAATTCTGCAACATGCTGTCTCGTATAGACTGGGCCGATGCTATGCAAAATGGATCCATTGACGACTGTGCTGAACATTTTTAAAACTATATTTTTCGAAGCCGCCTGAATTGCATGCCTGTAAAAACCGTTACAATTCGCTCTAAAGATGCTGCTTTGGGTAAATGCAGACATTCCTGGGCTATAAAACAGAGATATGGGTTTTTTAAAAAAAACAAAACGCAGCAATAAAGACGAAGACTGGCGAGCTTATCGGACTTATAGAAACTTAGTAACTACTAAGATTAGAGACAGAAAACTGGAATATTTAAATGAACTTGATTTAAAGGGATCTGACCCAAAACAGTTTGGTACTAAGGAATGGTGGAAACTGGTAAAACAATTTATGAATAAAAAAGGCATATCCGACGACATTCCTCCCATCTTCTTCAATGGTACTTTGTATTCTTCCAGCGAAGACAAGGTCAACGCATTGAATGATTATTTTATTCAACAATCGATTTTAGACAATCCAAACGAAAATACTCCAAATGTAGAGTACACTGACTCTGAAATTACTGATATTATTCTTACGCACGCTGACATACATAGTGTAATAAAAAAATTGACAAATCAAAGGCAACAGGGCCCGATATGATTCATAACAAATTGCTGATAGCTACAGTTGACATTATTACAGAACCCTTAACCATCCTATTTAACCGCTGTTTGAATGAAGGTATCTTTCCAAACATTTGGAAGATTGCTCATGTAACACCACTACATAAAAAAAAGGGCCCGAAAATCTGTGTAATAATTATCGTCCTATTTCGCTGTTAAGTTGTGTAGGCAAGGTCTTAGAACGATGTGTTCACAGCCGTGTGTTGAATTATTTAAAGGTTTATAATATTATTACTCCATCCCAGTCAGGATTTGTGCCAGGAGACTCGACAGTTAACCAACTCACATCAATATATCATGACCTATGTACATCATTCGATCAAGGAATAAATACACAATCCATTTTTTTTGACATTTCCAAAGCCTTCGATCGAGTGTGGCACAAGGGATTATTGAAAAAAAAAGGGGGATAAGAGGCAATTTGGCATTATGGTTTCAAAACTATTTACAAAATCGCAAACAAGCCGTTGTTATAAAAGGTAAAAAGTCTGAATACAAAACAGTACCTTCTGGAGTTCCACAGGGGTCTGTGTTAGGCCCTTGTTATTTCTCAAAATATATAAACGACATAACCAAAAATATTTAATCTGTTATAAAACTTTTTGCGGATGACACAAGTGTGTCACTTGCATTGAAAGACCCCGACAGAAGAGCAGCAATTTTAAAATTTGGAAAAAATTAACAGCTGGGCGAAACATGGAAAGTTAGTTTTAATGAAGAAAAAACTGAATTGTTAACATTTAAGAAAGACAACCACCCGTTTACCCACTGTCATTTGGAAATATTGTTCTCGAAGACAAGGAATGTCACAAACACTTAGGTCGATTTTTCAAAGTAACTGCAAATGGGAAAAACATATAAACAGTATTATTAGAAAAGAACCCCTTTTTATTTCATGTTTACGTTCCTTTAAGTACAAGTTATGCAGAAAAGCCTTGGATACTATGTACAAATCCTTTATATTGCCACAGTTTGACTACGCCACATTGTTTGGGATAATTGTACTGGAACACTTTCAAACATGCTCGAAAACCTGCATTTGGAAGCTATAAGAATTATTTTAGGAGCTGTTAGAGGAACAAGCCACGAAAAGTTATAAAGAATCTGGATTTTGCACACTAAAAGAAAGACGAAAACGTCACAAGCTATTAATGTTTCACAAAATGATTAATTACCTATGCCCCGGATACCTATCGAGCTTAGTACCACCTCTAGTTTCAACAACAAACCGTATCATCGCAGACGACCACATGAAAGAGTCATTCCCGCTCACAAAACAGAACTATATGCAAATTCATTCATTCCGTCAATACCCCAAATGTGGAACAATTACCTCAAACTATACAAACAAATCCTTCAATTAGTCTGCTGAAAAAATATTTGTCAACGAATGACACTGTGGGTTTCCCATATATTATTATTTTGGTCCCAGAAAGGAACAAGTTAAGCATTGTAGACTTCGACTTGCTATTAGCGATTTAAATTAGACTTATTCAGACGCCACCTGTTAGAAACCCTATATGTTCATGCGGATATACAGCAGAAACATCAGAGCATTTCTTTCTACATTGTCCCCTTTATAATAGTATTAGAAATAAAACCATTAATAAACTAGATGAGAATGAAAGAAATATCAAACACTTCTGTTTGGAAACGACCAGCTACATTTAGAAACTAAAAGAAAAAGCTATAGTCCACGACTTTTTGCGCCAAACCGACCGTTGTAAATCTGTAAAAATCTGCCAAAATTTGTTTATGATACAACGAAGAAGTACACGTTTTAATCCTCTCCCTCTCTCTCAGATCAATAATTATGACAACATTAACCTTCGGTTAGTTATTTTTTTTTAACCCCCACCCCCCCCCTTTTTTTGTTATTGTTTTGCTTTTTGTTTTTTTTGTTTTTTTTTGTCATTTTGGTCTTTTTGGGTTTTTTTGCCTCTGACGTTTTGACAACAATTTCCATCTTGCCATCGTAAATGTCTGTGTGATTATCATTTTATCTATAGGTAACACTCAAATAAGCATATTGCTTTTGTGTTTCCTGTACTTATTTGTTGAGCTTATGATTACGATGAATGAATAAAATTTTGTTTAAACCAAGACACAGGCGCCATAGAAGACCAGCATGAACCGGTGAGAAGTGTTACACGTTATAGAAAGAAGTCGCCAAGTGAACTCAGGCGTGACGCCAAGCGTGTGAAGGCAAGACAACAAGAGCAGGCGAGTAAACAGGACAGTGAACAGCAAACCAGCCTTTCATCAAACAACGATGGTTTGGAAGCCAGCAACACAGGTCGGTCTGTCAGCCCCCCATCTCAGTACCATGCACACCCACTGGATGCCAGCCACAGGCGGAGGAGTTAGAAGACGGGAGCAAAATGGAAGTGTAGACAACGTGATCACAGAGAAGATGATATGGCAGCACAAGAACAGTTTCGTGATGCAGTTGAGACAATGGCCGTTCCAGAAGACGTTCAGCAGTTTTGGGACGATCAGTTGGATGGGGTGAAGTATTATTTGTCAACGCTCGCTCCTGAACATGTGAGTACTGTTTGTCGTCTGCTGCTCGACCTGTTGTGAAGAAGATAGTGATGGACCAGAGGGATGGAAAGAACTCGTTCTATGCTATGACTGATGGCGCTATTTTTGAATACGACCGGGACAAGTGTTCTGTGACAGACTGGTTTCCATTAAGAATCAAAGGCAAAAAAACGAAGCTGATTTATGACAACGTAGAAAGGTGGCCAGAAGTTGATCATCTGAGGTACCCACAACAGATAGACAACATGAAACTTCATATCAGTGCTTGCTGCTGTGTAATTCAAAGACATGGCCCCACTTTTTCCGGCAAGGGCTGACCCCCAGACCAACGACCAGAGAAACAATTAACAGTTAACATTCACTTAGGATCAGTGACCCGTGAAGGAAGCAGGTGCCTGTGCTGTGCGACATGACTACGCTGACCTACGGCGGACATCACTGACGTGCCAAAACCGACCACGCAGAGTGATACGTGGAAGACAATCGTTTACACCATGAATAAATCGTGATTCATGGACCATCGGACTGAAAACGGAGCCTGTGTATGAACTGTTGTAAATAGCATGGCTTCCATGCTATGCATTCCTCTGTACATACGGCGCGCGTTTCGGGAACAACCGTTTTATTATTTCGTCTATGCTCAATGGGCTGTTAGCCTACAAGAGTATTAAACCATCAATCAATTTCAAAATCTCTCTCTCTCTCTCTCTCTCTCTCTCTCTTTTTCTCTCTTTTTTCTCTCCCCCCTCTCTCTCTCTCTTCTCTCTCTCTCTCCTCCCCCCCACACACACACACACACAACACACACAGAAACACACACAGACACCACACACACACCTGCCCTTTCTTCCTGTAATGTGTGTGTGTGTGTTTATGTTTTTTTGTTAATTTATGTTGTGCTAGGGGGGATTCTGCGGGGGTGTTTTTGGGGGGGGCGGAATGTGTGGTGGGGGTGGGGGTATGTGTGTCAGGGGTGTGAAACATCAACGTGTTCATCTGTTTCCACTGCAAGGGTCAAGACTAATGCTTGCCGGGTACTGTCCAACTTTACTACTCGGGAGACGCTGACACTTTCAGTGCAATGTGGGTTACTTGGGTGTTTCCATAATCCACCAAACTTTCTATTCAATAATCTTCCCAACTCCGACACGGACCGCGGGATCTTTAACCTGCGTAGCCTATAATTTGCTCCTTCTGCATACACATATACACCCGGGGGATTCGGTTAGGGTTAGGGTGTCATCCTGGCCCTGATATAACCGTACTGGTTGACTGGGCGTAAAACACCAAGTTACTGACTTACTTGTAGTCTCATCCGAAGGTCTTTTTTTAGAGTGTGCACATCAATTTTGTTTACGATGCAGAAGTAAATATCGGGGTGGGCGCAGAGCATAGCACGTAGCGGTCACCCATCCATGTAGTGTGACCACATTCGATCGTTCTTAACTTCGGCTTTCGAGGAGGGATCTCTGCCGCGATACCGCCCACTCTCCTCAGGTGTCAGACGCGGTAACCGGTAGAGCGCCGAAGCGGAAAGGGGGAGAGGTACTATTCTGGGGACAGCTGGTGCTGTTCCAGTGCATGGGAGCCTGCGTTTTAAGCCCTATAGACATATATATGAATGTCAAAAGGTTTGCCTTAACCTAAACCGCTGCTCCTCTTCTCTGTTTCCCCACGCCTTCAGTTTCTCCTTCCCACCCTTCTTCTTCTACTTCTTTCTTCTTCTTCTTCTTCTGTCGTCGTCGTCGTCGTCGTCGCTTTCTCTCTCTCTCTCTCTCTCTCTCTCTCTCTCTCTCTCTCTCTCTCTCTCTCTCCCCCCCGGGGAGTTGCCTGCCCCTGGCTACCAGCGAGCAGCAAAGAGTTTCAGCTCTCGGAATTATTTCCATATTTCCGTACTACCAGTGCCAGTTGCATCCAACATGTGTATGCCGCTTGCCTTAGAGACGGTGCTTCGAACGCTGAGTGAAAGTTGTCAGCTTACTTCTTGGGACGTTCGCGGCAAGGGGAAAATGACAACACTCATTGTAAGGTTCAACGAAGACACAGGCGCCATAGAAGACCAGCATCAACCGGTGAGAAGTGTTACAAGTTATAGAAAGGAGTCGCCAAGTGAACTCAGGCGTGACGCCAAGCGTGTGAAGGCAAGACAACAAGAGCAGGCGAGTAAACAGGACAGTAAACAGCAAACCAGCCTTTCATCAAACAACGATGGTTTGGAAGCCAGCAACACAGGTCGGTCTGTCAGCCCCCCATCTCAGTACCATGCACACCCACTGGATGCCAGCCACAGGACGGAGGAGTTAGAAGACGGCGAGCAAAATGGAAGTGTAGACAACAGTGATCACAGAGAAGATGATATGGCAGCACAAGAACAGTTTCGTGATGCAGTTGAGACAATGGCCGTTCCAGAAGACGTTCAGCAGTTTTGGGACGATCAGTTGGATGGGGTGAAGTATTATTTGTCAACGCTCGCTCCTGAACATGTGAGTACTGTTATGTCGTCTGCTGCTCGACCTGTTGTGAAGAAGATAGTGATGGACCAGAGGGATGGAAAGAACTCGTTCTATGCTATGACTGATGGCGCTATTTTTGAATACGACCGGGACAAGTGTTCTGTGACAGACTGGTTTCCATTAAGAATCAAAGGCAAAAAAACGAAGCTGATTTATGACAACGTAGAAAGGTGGCCAGAAGTTGATCATCTGAGGTACCCACAACAGATAGACAACATGAAACTTCATATCAGTGCTTGCTGCTGTGTAATTCAAAGACATGGCCCCACTTTTTCCGGCAGGTCTGACCCCCAGACCAACGACCAGAGAAACAATTAACAGTTAACATTCACTTAGGATCAGTGACCCGTGAAGGAAGCAGGTGCCTGTGCTGTGCGACATGACTACGCTGACCTACGGCGGACATCACTGACGTGCCAAAACCGACCACGCAGAGTGATACGTGGAAGACAATCGTTTACACCATGAATAAATCGTGATTCATGGACCATCGGACTGAAAACGGAGCCTGTGTATGAACTGTTGTAAATAGCATGGCTTCCATGCTATGCATTCCTCTGTACATACGGCGCGCGTTTCGGGAACAACCGTTTTATTATTTCGTCTATGCTCAATGGGCTGTTAGCCTACAAGAGTATTAAACCATCAATCAATCAAAATCTCTCTCTCTCTCTCTCTCTCTCTCTCTCTCTCTCTCTCTCTCTCTCTCCTTTTTTTCCCCCTCTCTCTCCCCCCCCCCCCACACACAGAAACACACACAAAACACACACAACAAACAACAAAACACTCTTTTGCCCCCCCCCCCCCCCACACACACACACACACCACCCTGTCTGTCTTTTGTCTCAGTGTTGTGTGTGTGTGTGTGGTTGTGGTGTTTGTGTTGTGTGGTGGAGGGGATTCTGGTGTTTTGGTGTGGGGTTGTGTGAGTGACGAGGGGGGAATGTGTGTGTGTTCTGTGTGTGACGGGGTATGTGGGGTCAGTGGTGTGAAAACATCAACGTGTTCATCTTTCCACTGCAGGGTCAAGACTAATGCTTGCCGGGTACTGTCCAACTTTACTACTCGGGAGACGCTGACACTTTCAGTGCAATGTGGGTTACTTGGGTGTTTCCCATAATCCACCAAACTTTCTATTCAATAATCTTCCCAACTCCGACACGGACCGCGGGATCTTTAACCTGCGTAGCCTATAATTTGCTCCTTCTGCATACACATATACACCCGGGGGATTCGGTTAGGGTTAGGGTGTCATCCTGGCCCTGATATAACCGTACTGGTTGACTGGGCGTAAAACACCAAGTTACTGACTTACTTGTAGTCTCATCCGAAGGTCTTTTTTTAGAGTGTGCACATCAATTTTGTTTACGATGCAGAAGTAAATATCGGGGTGGGCGCAGAGCATAGCACGTAGCGGTCACCCATCCATGTAGTGTGACCACATTCGATCGTTCTTAACTTCGGCTTTCGAGGAGGGATCTCTGCCGCGATACCGCCCCTCTCCTCAGGTGTCAGACGCGGTAACCGGTAGAGCGCCGAAGCGGAAAGGGGGAGAGGTACTATTCTGGGGACAGCTGGTGCTGTTCCAGTGCATGGGAGCCTGCGTTTTAAGCCCTATAGACATATATATGAATGTCAAAAGGTTTGCCTTAACCTAAACCGCTGCTCCTCTTCTCTGTTTCCCCACGCCTTCAGTTTCTCCTTCCCCCCCTTCTTCTTCTACTTCTTCTTCTTCTTCTGTCTTCGTCGTCGTCGCTCTTTTCTCTCTCTCTCTCTCTCTCTCTCTCTCTCTCTCTCTCTCTCTTCTCTCTCTCGGGAGTTGCCTGCCCCTGGCTACCAGCGAGCAGCAAAGAGTTTCAGCTCTCGGAATTATTTCCATATTTCCGTACTACCAGTGCCAGTTGCATCCAACATGTGTATGCCGCTTGCCTTAGAGACGGTGCTTCGAACGCTGAGTGAAAGTTGTCAGCTTACTTCTTGGGACGTTCGCGGCAAGGGGAAAATGACAACACTCATTGTAAGGTTCAACGAAGACACGGGCCGCTATAGTACATGCATACATAGTACATGCATACATACTTTTGTGCATACACACCAAACTGCATGGTCATGTTCATTGTCGTTGAGATTGAATCGTCATTGGGGAACTGTTACCAATGGTAAAAATACGTGTGCCTAGGCCTAAAGGCCTACGTCGTTTATGGCTAGAATGTACATGTGTGTGTCACACTGAAGACGCGGGACGTTTGCACGAGGCTCACAATGCACAATGCACGAGTAGAGATCGCATATTTACGTGCGTGTCGTGCTGGTCTGTCGTGACGTCTGACGTAAAGGTACTGGCACAGTCTGGGCAATGAGCTGTCACTGCAACATCACAGACCTTGGTGTGTTCAAAGCTCAGTACCTCTGTGTACCCTCATGGAGAGAAGATCAGTCACGCTTTTTGGAAATGCCGTTTTGTGTCATTATAATTATTGGAATTCTGGATCACGGTTAGTTTACGTAGTGATTGATTGCCACTTTTTATGTAAACACAAAAAGGTTCAAACGAACGCATATTTATTTTGACATGAACACACAGTATGCAAATTTTTATGTCATGCCACTGATGTGTTTACGTGTTCGTTTGATTGTAATAGTGGAAGAGTTCTTATCGAACCTTATTGCTGAGAGCCTGAAAACTTTGTTTATATTCCAGTATATTCATTTTTCTTCCTCCATTTCCAGGTAGTGAACTGCTGTTTACTATCACATGTCTGGTGCCCTAAACGCTATGGTCTTATAGAGAGCGTATAGTCGTTGCGTTTGTTTTGCCGATGATGCTCAGTCTTGTAATGCGCTCTCACTGAAAGGAGAGAATACAGTGTCCAAGTCGTAATGCATCAACCTCCAGTGTTTTCCTTGGTTCGCAGATGTCAATTTGTGTAATAATATTGTACTCCTGATTGGTTTATTAATTTTTGTGACTGATTGTCAATAACGTATTTGTGCATAGGCACCGTGTATATTGTAGAATGGACAATGTTCTTGCAGAATCTTACAGGTGAGAGCCTGTTACCACAGAATAGCTTGAGCACTGGTGACCGTTACGTGTTTGTAATATTCAGGGTTTTTTAGTTCTGAAAGTAGCGGTTGATTTTCACTGTTAAGCGTCAGAAGCCCCAAATGCTGAAGTCTTGCTAGAGATCACGCACTTACGTGTATGCTGACCTCCTGACGGCATTGGTAAAATCGTAATGGTCTACTGCCAGGCGTTTGTAAAACAGAAAACGTATGTTGCATACAGTAGTCCCATGTTGTTGCCGAGATAGCGACCGACCGCTACGGCGATGCAAAAGTAGACTTGCTAGTAGTGTATGACTTTACATTACCTACAATAGTCAGAAACGTTCGCAGAACACTGAACATCCACACAACACAACACACACACACACAACACACACAAACACACACACACATCCGCCACATCACACACACACAACAAACACACACACACACACACACACACACACACACACACACACACACACACACCACACAACACGCATGCAGCGCACACAAGCAAACAAACATACGCGCACACTCATATCTTTCTGTCTCTTTGTCTCTCTCTTCTCTTCCTTGTTTCTTTCCGTCTTTCTCTCTCTCTCATCCACACACACACACCACCACACACACACACACACAACACACACACACACACACACACACACACACACACACACACACACACGCACGTACGTACGTACAAACGTACATACACAAACGTAAGCACAACCGAACCCAAGCACACCGTTAAATCATCGTACCGCACACACAAGCGCTAAGGACATGCAAGAACACTCAATCCAGGTAATCCAGTGTTAATAACACTGTAAAGTAAAACACTGAAAGATATCATATTGTGAACATTTGTGTCCCATTATTGTGCAGTGTTTCAGGATATGCCTTGTATTGTAAGCTGTAGGCTAAAAAAATAATCTTTTTTCTTTTCTTTTCTTTTTTTCTTCTTCCCCCCCCCTCCCCCGCTGTTAGCACGAGGCTCACAACGCACGTGTAGAGATCTCACATTTACCTGTATCTCGTGCTAGTCTGACTGGCACAGTCTCGGCAATGAGCTGTCATTGTAACATTAAGGATCTCGGTGTATTCAATGCTCAATACCTCTGTCATTCGTGCCCTCTTGGAGGGAAGATCAGTCTCGCTTTTTGGATATGTTTTGTGTAATTATAATTATTGCAATCCTGGATCATGCTGACGTGCTTATGTGCATGTCTTACGTCTCTTGCGTTGTAACAGTGGAAGAGTCTCAAAACTGTTATATATTTTTAGTATATACATGTTTTCCTCCATTTTCAATGGTAGTAGGTTGCTGTTTATCATCACGTGTCTGGTGCCCTGAATGCTATGGTCTTGAAGATATCGTATAGCTATTGTATTTGTTTTACCGATTGTACTGACAACTTTGTAATGCGCTGTCACTGAAAGAAAGATAGAGAATATGTGTTTAAGACGTAATGCGTCAACCACTCGCGTTTCCTTGCCTCTAGATTTGGATTTGTGTAATAATATTGTAATCCTGATTAGTTTATTTTGCGACTGATCGTCATAAACGTATAAGCGCATACGCACTATGTATATTGTAGCAGTGGACGATGTTTTGTTTTTGTTTATTTTTGTTTTCTGTTTATTTTTATTATAGAAATTACAACTGAGCGCCTGTGAATACTGTTTAGAGAATAGCTGGAGACTGGTCACGATGTGGTGACCATTACGTATTTGTAATATGCAGTTGTTGTTTTTTAGTTCTAAAGGTAGCGGTTGTTATTTATAGTTACGCGCCTCAAACAGAGTCTTTGTACAGATCACGCACTTCACGTGCATACATGTATGTTGTAATCCTTATGGCATTATAGTTTTGTAATGAGATACCGCCAGGCGTTAGTAAAATAGGAAACGTAGGTTTGCATATAATAGGTTTATATTGTCGCCGTGCTTGCGACCGACCGTTACGTTGATGTAAAAATAGTCTCACTAGTAGTGCTTGACTGTACATTATTAATAATAGCCAGAAACATTCACAGAGCACTGGAAACCGATAATACACACACGCACGCACACGCACACTCGCACGCACATGCTTACGCACATCACACACACTTGCACACGACACCCACACACCCACACCACA
>JABMCL010000736.1:1025000-1026955 GCA_018857735.1 Alviniconcha marisindica | reverse complement strand
CCGTGTCACAGTCCACACTACCTCATTTCACATCGCACAACGTTCCACATTCCATGCCACAGCACACTACCTCATTCCACATCACACAACGTTCCACATCCCATGCCACAGCACACAGTCTACCTCATTCCACATCGCACAACGTTCCACATTCCATGCCACAGCCCCTCTACCTCATTCCACATCGCACAACGTTCCACATTCCATGCCACAGCACATGTACCTGTCCATATTACACCACAACTTTACATAACCCCATTCCAGTTTGAGAGACTCGGAACTATATGGGATCCGTTTTATTTCATTCGCATACAACCTTTTATACTACATAAAAATGGTGGTGAAAAAGTGCAACTTTATTCAAAAAGTGCCAGAAAAGTAATACCAGTTTGCCCAAACACTAATTTGTTTTGAGTGGTGCTTTTTTTAAATCAGAACATTGCATACAAACTAACACAGCTGAAGTGAACCTGCTGTGCTAGGTGAAAACGACTGCTACTTTTCATCTAGTTTTTTTCTTCACACACCGTCGGTTCACGTAGTCACGCACAAACTGTGGAGCCATCTGCTTCGGGGCTGGGTTAGTATCCTTGGCGGGAACTGCCACAAGTATCATTTTTGTCGCAACAAACGCGTGTTTACCGCGACAAAACGCGTCTTTTGTCACGACAAGCATTATGCTTGTGTTTTGTCGCGACAAAACGATGCAAATATTTTTATCGCGACAAAAGTTTTGTCAGGACAAACGTAATTTTGTTGCGACAACCATTTTGTCGCGACTGAAGACGTGTTTTGTCGCTGACGCAAAAGATTTTGTCTCGGAAAAAAAGCGGACAAACTTTTGTTACGACAAATTGTTTGTCGTGACAAACAGTTTGTCGCGGCAAGCATACTTTTATCGTGACAGAAAGACATGTTTTGTGTTTGTCGCGACAAAAATTATACGTGTGGCAGCTCCCGCCAATGACACTAACCCAGCCTCGAAGCAGGTGGCTCCATAGTTCGTGCGTGACTACGTGAAGCATGTCGGTCTGGCACACGTGTTTGTCGCGACAAAACTTGTTACGTGACAAGCATACTTTTGTCACTTCAAAAGACTAGTTTTGTATCGACAAACACGTGTTTTTCGCGAGAAAAGTAAGCTTGTCGCGACAAAATTGTTTGGTGAGACAAAAGTTGTGTATGTGGCAAAAGTATCAAGTACGTCACGAACCAACCCTTTCCCGCTCTTCATTGGTAAAGAGCTAGCAGGCATGGCTGCGCCCCAAGGAGTTCAAATTGTTGTATCGATAGTAACAGAACCATCCAATGATTTAAGCATGCAGATGAAAACAGGTACACAGTTTCTGCGTTTTTCAGACCAACTTCCGTCTTTGCTAGGAGTCCCCTTTATTTGCGCTCGATTGACGTCATGCATACGGTAACAAGGTAGGTAATACCCACACGGTTTGCTAGTACCTCTCGGGGGACAACTCTGTGCTAAAGGTAGGTAATACCCACACGGTTTGCTAATACCTTTCGGGGGACAACTCGACGTTAACGAACAAAACCAGCATGGCCACATCTTCAAACTAGGAGAGTGCTAAAGCGTTGTACGTATCTCCTACACTGAGCTAGATTTCTAGCTCAGTGATCTCCCCGCACTGAGCATCCTCTCCTCTCCTCCTCTCCCTCCCTCCGCCTCTCCCCGAACCCTCCCTCCACCCCCACCCCACCCACACACCCCGGGCGCGCCTCCAGGGGTGGAGGCTGTAGACAGCCAGGGCAGTGCCCTGGTCCCTGTGAGGTTTCAGCGCTGTCAAAACTCGCCTTTAGACACAAGCCGGGAGCGATGACTGGGGAAGCGGGTTTGGGAGAGGGATGTTGAAACGGTGTGAGACCACACTTGACAGGCTGCAGTTGAAACGAGGGTGTACATACAAAGGGTACGTATTTACAACAACAAAAGTTTGTTA
>JABMCL010000736.1:1012500-1020000 GCA_018857735.1 Alviniconcha marisindica | reverse complement strand
CCTTTCTTTGCTCTTCCGGTGCCAGACGTCTAAAGCTTGTGTACAGGGCCTAAGCCTTCTTTTCTGCTGCTGCTGAGTAGAGAGGAATGGGGTCTTTTTGCATTGTGAAAAAAGTCCTTTTCTACAGACTTAGCTGTTGAGAATCAAGCCTAGGATCGCGTACTGAACCCACCAGTGTCAGCAGACTTCAAGTCTTCGGCCCCTTATGGTGCTGCAGATGTCTCCTGTTGTCCTTGGAGTTGCACTCCCCCCCCCCCCCCCCCCCCCCCCACCCCCAACCGCCGCCCCCACTTCCTCCTCCCTGGAGAGTAGCTAGGGCCAGATGTACAGAACTGTGACGATTGACAACAACTCTATTTTAATTGGTCATTAGAAAACGTATGCAACTTTTCAGTGAGAACATCTTTTCCACGCAAGAAACGGACAGATAATACACTATCGAACGATGTGAATGAAATCTGACTACTTGTCTTTCGGCTGCTGCAGAATCCACAACAAGTTCTGCTGTTGCTGCAGAATCCACAACAGATTCTGCTGCAGAATCCACAACAGATTCTGCTGTTGCTGCACGGATACTCTCTCGGAAGCAGAGAATAGCGATATGGTTGCCACTGTGAAGCGTTTAGGACCCTTCTCGAGATGAGGCGCTCAGCGAGTGTTCATATAAAAAATTATATAAAACAAATATGCCCTATAGCTGCACACCTTCCGTATTACTGTATAACTGCTGTAGTATTCTATAACCTGTTGTATTTCTGCACACTTTATATATATATATATATATATATAGAGAGAGAGAGAGAGAGAGAGAGAGAGAGAGAGAGAGAGAGAGAGAGAGAGAGAGAGAGAGGGAGGGGGAGCAATGGTAAATCGCCAACGTAATTAGCAAAGCTTTGTCTTTCTGACACAACTCTTAATTCCATTCGTAGGCAGAGCTGTTTTCTCGGCCGGAGGCGGGAGGAAAGTCGCAAAAGAGAAAAAATGGAATTACAGACTTCCTGTGTCCGTAGTTAGAAACAGTGGGCGGACACCAGGTGTAGGCGTAAAGTATTCTGCAGAAATAAGGTCAGGAGAAATAAAACTCAAACATAGACGAAAAGGAAACAGCAACTATAACCCTGACCTCTCAAAGTAGGTTACGACCTAAACACGGAGTGATCAATTTAACCTGATAAATGCCTCTCTGAATGGGACTTTCACCCGCGCACACGCAGACATACACGCAACACAGACAGTGGTGCACGCACACCCATACACCCATCCACGCACACACGCACACAAAGAGAGAGAGAGAGTTTAGGTTGGTTGGTTGGTTGGTTAAACTTGTTTAACGCCGAGTTATTTCCGAAGAGGTACTGACGATGACCGAGATCCCAGGAGGTGGGGGAAGAGGGAGACTATACCTAACGCTATGCACCGTCACCACCAGAATCACTCCTGCATTATGATGGGCAGCGATGAGAACCATTTTACTGTTTCGTTACTGGTGAGGGACAAAGTCACGAGACAGTGTCCACAGCCACTTTTGAGAAGAGAGGAGAGCCGAAGCGGAAATGAACCAGGTCCTGCTTACCAGCCCTACGCCTTACTGCTTGCTCTAGGAGAGAGACAGAGGCACAGAGAGTAGAGAGAGAGAGAGAGAGAGGGAGACGAGAGAGACAGAGAGATGTTTCATTCTAAATTAATACGGACAGGAAGAGGTGGAGAGCAGAGTTCTTCAGAATGTGGGGATAGGGACCAGGGAGACGATGACGTGAGACTTTTTTTCTTCTTTTTTTTTTCTCCTTTTTTCTTGGTGGGATAAGGGGTGGGGGGGGGGGGGGGGAGGAGGGGGGTGGTCAGCGGTTGAAGATGGGTTCAGTAAAACCAGATAGAAAAACTCTGGTGTGTGTGTGTGTGTGTGTGTGTGTGTGTGTGTGTGTGTGTGTGTGTGTGTGTGTGTGTGTCTCTCTCTCTCTCTCTCTCTCTTCTCTCTCTCTCTCCTCGTCTCTCTCTCTCTCTCTCTCTCTCTCTCTCTCTCCTCTCTCTCTCTCTCTCTCTCTCTCCTTTTCCTCCTCCTCCTCCCTCCCCGCCCCCCTCTCTCCTTGAAAACAAAATCACAGTCGCGTCATCATCACAATGTCCATCCAAGCGTATTATTTCTCCAAACAGACCTCCTGCCTCCCCACGGCGCCCTCCCGGAGAGCCTCTCCAGAGTCTAAAGACCGCAAACGTGTGGCAGTCAAGCGGCTTCACCCCAAGCACCTCGGGGACCTGCCGATGAAGAGGCGGAGGAGTGGCAGGAAGAATGGCTACTATTTTTTGGGGTAGAGCCCAGTGTTTAGTCACCGATTTCTCCAGGCTCCAGGGCCACAATGGCAGGACAGCACCCGCCAATTCCGCGGCGTAATCCAATAAAGTGCCACCAGCAACGCTGAGGGAATCTTGGAAAAGGAGCAGCGTTGTAGTGGTTGTTTGGGTCAAAAGGCGGGAAGTTCAGTGTGTTGGGTGAATATTCCCTTTTTCAACCTTTCTATATCAGGCGCTCAGCTTTCAGCCTCACGGCCCAGTTCAGTACCGGCCACTCCCACCACCTCCGCACCCCCCCCCCCCCCCCCCCCCCGTCCACACATCACACCACCACACACACACACGCACCACACCACGCACGCACGACGAACGCACACACACACAACGACACGCCGCACGAACGCACACACACACACACACCACACACACACACACACCACACACCACCACCCCACACACACACACACCACACACACACACACACAAAACACACACACACGCACGCACACATAAACACACCACCACGCATACAACACGACGCACGCAGCACAAACACAACACAAAACACACACACACACACACACACACACACACACACACACACACACAACACACACACACACACACACACACACACACACACACACACACACACACACACACACACACACATACACACAGAAACACAGTTCTCCGGGACTGTCTCTCTCCTAGTAGGCTTCCGTTCATGTTCATCACATTACGAAGCCGGATATCACCGATGCAAAAAAACCAATTGGACTGATTGAAAATCTTTGCTCCGTAATGATTTGCTCTGAACTCGTAGGAATGAGAAAATAGAGAGAGGAGAGGAAGAGGAGGTTGGGTCAAGTTATTTGTAGTCGGGTGGAGAAAAAGAAGAAGAAAGGAAACAAAACAGTTGTTGTCATGGTGTTCTATCAGACATGTTAATTCCAGCGTGACGTATCACTAAGGACTGACACCTAACATGTCCTGCATCGCCGTAAAGTAAGTTATTTGAAATTCAACGCCCAGTAAACAGTGTTGCTTATATCGGGGCGAAACGCAGGATACAATTATCAAACACAACTTCAAAACACGACACATACGCGCGCACTCTCAGGTACGCACGCACGCACGCGGCACGGGTACACACACACACACACACACACACACACACACACACACACACACACACACACACACACACACACACACACACACACACACACACACACACACAAGTTCCAACAGTCATCAACAACCAAGCATGAAAATATATCATTATATTGGAACTACAGTGCATTTTCTAGAACCAACGAAAATGTTGACCTTCTTTGGAAAAGCAAAGATGCCTTGTTGCGGCACGTTTTGTCACTACGGCACGTTTTGTCACTAACATTAATTAAATAAATAAAGCTGAACAGTGTAGTAACCATCCCACCCTCCATCTCTTTTGCCCCCCCCCCCCCCCCCCCCCCAGCTCCTCCCCGCCACCCCGGCCAGAAAAAAGCTGTACAGTTCAATGTTGCTTTACGTTCACAAAGACCATAAGGACTATTAGGGACGGAGAGACCAGGACGGCCACCTCGACTTTCACACAACTCCTGAACTCTGAAGCTGTACATGAATTGTACCAAGTGGCTTTTTGATGGGCTAAACAGCTCAGTTGCTATGCTATGGTATCTCAAGTCATGACAATCATTGCCGAGACGAGATATTGGAGACCATGCTTTTTTTCTTTTTTTTTCTTTTTCTTTTTTCTTTTTTCCCTTCTTCTGGGGGGGGGGGGGGGGGGGGGGGGGGGGGGGAACAGCCCAGTTGCTTTGCTGTAGTATTATACATTGTACCAAGTGGTTTTGTTGTTGTTGTTTGTTTTTTGTTTTTAAGGGGCTAAACAGCTGTTGCTATGCTATGGTATCATACACTGTACCAAGTGTTTTCGCTTGTTTTTTTAAGAGGCGAAACAGCCCAGTTGCTATACATTGCACCAAGTGTTTTTGTGTTGTTGTTGTTTTTTAGGGGCTAAAAACAGCTCAGCTGCTCTGCTATGGTATCTCGGGTCAGGACAATCATTGCCGAGGCGAGATGCTGCAGACCCCGGCCAACATGAGTAGTACTGACAGCAGAGCCAGGTCTCTCGGGAGCACAGTTTTGTCATCGCGGATCACATGCAGAACGTGCCGGATTGTACAGGCATCCTATGAACAGCCCCTTCCCATTCTACAGACGGACTCAGCCAAGCAAACAACTCACGCGTCGCCCGGAGAGAAACAGAGAAACAGAGGGGGGGCGGGGGGGGGGGGAGAGAGAAAGACAGACAGAGTAGAGAGGGAGACAGAGAGAGACAGAGACAGAGAAATTAATACGGACAGGAAGAGATGGGGAGCAGTTTTTGAGAATGTGGGGATGGGGACCAGGGAGACGATGCACGAGGGCTTTTTTTTTTGAGGGGGTGGGGGGGTTGGGGATGGGGGGGGGGGGGGGGGGGGGGCTTCTTACGTAAAGTTCGACACGACTAGGTAAAAGTGAGGTCGCGCCCACGTATTCGAAATATTTACAGAAACATCTCTCTCTCTCTCTCTCTCTCTCTCTCTCTCTCTCTCTCTCTCTCTCTCTCTCTCTCTCTCTCTCTCTCTCTCTCTCTCTCTCTTGTACGATCAACCTGGCCCCTCCGGTGATCGGGAATTCACCGAAAGGAAATGACTGGAACTGTCGGAGGAAACTGGTGGTCAAAAGAGTGGTGTGTCTCGTCTGCTCGAATGCTGATTGGCTAATCGCGTCTGTCACTCAGACTTCGGCGACACATTATTTGAACAGAGTGATGCCATTGTCTATCACTTCCACTATCTCTACTTTGCGGACCACAAAATACTTAGCCTGACGTCGAAAAAGCTGTGACACACGGGAATCACAGCGGGAATCACTGTAGTGATAATTTTCGCACTCATCCAGAGAGGTCGGAAATTCAGGTCGCTCTAAAGAGTTAAAGTTTCCTGGGTGGAAATACAGCTTGCGGACCGAACTCCTGTCATCAGTTTACGACGTCCTTCCTTTGAGAAAGGGTAGCGGAAAGCGAGGCTTAGAGTACGTGTGATTGCTAGCTTGGAAACAATTCGCGGTAAGCACCATGGGGTGCGTTTTGCTAAATGTTTCCGGGATACACGTGGGGCGTTCTAATTTGTTTCCTGCTTAGCCGGCAAGAGTTGTGGGTGTCAGCAAGCTGAAGGTTTTATCGTTAGAAAAATGGTTTGGTCCTTGTTAAAAGGCGACTCAAAGACATATTTGTCTTCATCGAAATGTTGTAGCGGCAGTAGCTATGTCGCCTTCATCATGTGAATCGTTTTCACAAGATTTATTTAAAAACCTCGACCAGCCAACATTGTTTGTGACAGAGTGTGGACATTGAACCCAACCTGAGGGCTATAAAGAAACTTGCCCCTAATAATCTCTTCTAGCCGCAACAATACTTTCCACTTCAACCAACATAAGATAGATAGACAGACAGACAGACAGACAGACAGACGAGACAGACAGATAGATGTGTGTGTGTGTATGTGTGTGTGTGTGTGGTGTGTGTGTGTGTGTGTGTGTGTGTGTGTGTGTGTGTGTGTGTGTGTGTGTGTGTGCGTGCATGTGTGTGCGTGTGCGTGTGTGTGTGTGTGTGTGCGTTTTCACAAGATGCAGCTATCGCCTGTAACGTTATAAGAGATTAAAAAAGACTCTCGACCGATCGTAAATGACTGAAGCTGTTGTTGCTGTTGATAACATGGCCGTTACAACAAACGCTGCAAAAGAAGTGGAGGTTGGTGTTGTTGTAGTTGATGTTACAGGGTCTGGGCGCCCCACAGTTTGCGCGGTTGGTGGCGGGGACGAGAAAGACTGGAAAGGAGGGCGGCGACGGCGAGCGTGGCGGTGGAGGGAGAGCAAAGAGCAGCGTGTTCGGCAAGTGGGAATTGGACCCGACGTGGCCCCGGGGACTGACACAACGTCCAAGCGAACTGCACACGTCTTCATCAGCTGCCCCAACAAGCCTACGGTAAGGCGCGCTTCCACATGCCGGCTGTCTGTCTGTCGCCATGGCCGCCAGTCACATCAGACAATTTGCTGGAACTAGTCAGTGTTCAGGATGGAAGAGACAGTCGCCGGTAAGCTGACAGACAAAATCCACCCCACCCCACCCCCCGCTCCTTACTCATGGTGTGTGTGCGTGTTCCAGTGTGTGTGTGTGTGTGTTCCAGTGTGCGTGCGTGCGTGCGTACGTGTGTGTGTGTGTGTGTGTGTGTGTGTGTGTGTGTGTGTGTGTGTGTGTGTGTGTGTGTGTGTGTGTGTGTGTGTGTTCTCAAGTCTGTACACCAGATTCTTGGAGTGCAAACAATGGAGCCAGTCGGTGACTACGTACAACGTAGTCACTTGTTGGTCATGAAGCTCTGTATAACAGCAAGACCCTCCACCGTAAACAGTCTGTATACTGTTTACACGGCTAGACAGCAGAACCATTGATCTTGAGACTCCCATTTCCGAGTCATAAAGATGGTTTGCTTGTTTGTTTTCTGTAGCAGCTAGGTCCCACGAGTGAAGTCACGATTCATAATTTTGTTATATAGCTATCAAGCCAGTGGATCGGTCCAAACAAGTGGATGCGGCCAACAGTCTTGCTGTGCCGACTGCCCTGTTGAGGAACAATTAAGGCATCATGAGCTCTCGCGCTTGCCGCACACTGTGAGGTCGTGACGTAAGCATCCCATGGTAACCAATGAGTTAGGGAAAGGCAGAGAAACATCCCATAGTTACGGCAACGAGTCAATTAGATTGCCACAATGATTGCCATCGGATGTACGCCTGCGTTATTGCGTCACAAATGTGACATGGTCTGTGTACTGTTCAGCTAGAAAACCAGTGGGTCGCTAAACAAAAAACAAACAAACAAACAAACAAAACAAAAACGCTCAGTGGAACAAACCTATTCAGGTTTTCGCGAACAAATTTGGCGTTCCAAACGGCTTGTTGACCAAGCCAACGTTGCAGTCTCCTCGCCCTTAAGCTGCTTACTACGCACTGTGGAATCGTGGTGCTATGATTCGATGGTCGGCCTGAAAATCCTCCTGTCCTTGATCACTGCATGCAAATGCCCAAGCTGATCGACCCAGGTAGGATTACATTGATGACCAGCTGCAAGGGATCCTGTGCTAACGGCCTAATGCCCGAGAT
>JABMCL010000736.1:997500-1002500 GCA_018857735.1 Alviniconcha marisindica | reverse complement strand
TGATACAGAGGAAATGCTCAGAGGCACGTTAAGGGGCGAAAACATAAAATTCTAACCTTGCATAATTTTGGACGGGGGGGAAGGCGGGGTCAAAGAATATTCAACACGTGACTGAAGACAAAAGGGAACTTGTGGCGCTGGTTTTTCTTCTTCGTTCAGCCTATTTTTCGAGGTTAAAAAAAGGGGGAGTTTTTAAACCTTTTTGTGTGTGCGGGGTCGGGTCACTGTGTATGTGAATGTGTGTGAGAGACAGACAGATAGACAAGCAGACAAGCCAGAGACAGACACTGAGACAGACAGAGACTTTGACAGGCAGACAGACTCTGACACTGAGACAGACAGAGACTTTGACAGGCAGACAGACTCTGACACTGAGACAGACAGATTCTAACAGAGAGAGACAGAGACTGGGACTGACAGGAAAAACAACACACTACGGGCAAAGAATGAAGTGTTAGGCACAAAAATTCCCGTCGGACAACGAAGACACTCAAAACGTGAAGTACATATTACTTTTTAAAAGAAAAAAACTTAAATATGATCAGAAAACACATGACCGGGGCCGGGGTGGTGGGATGGGGGGGGGGGGGGGGGCTTGTGGTAGGAGGCCGCAAGAACTAAAATCTAGTAAAATGAACGCACTTAACACTGCCAAAATAATTAGATGCTGAAGGCCACAATTTGGGGGGGGGGGGGATTGGGAGGCAGGGAGACAGACAGACAGACACGGACGGAGAGGCAGACAGACAGACAGACAGACAGACAGACAGGCAGACAGACAGACAGACAGTCAGACTGACAGACAGACAGACAGATAGGCAGGCAGGCAGGCTGACAGGCAGGCAGACAGACAGACAGACAGTCAGACTGACAGGCAGACAGGCAGACAGACAAACAGACAGACAGACAGAATGATGAGGATGAGCCGAGTCAGAAGCAACAAACCGTCAGCCTTACCTTGCACCAGCACGTCAGCCACGCCGCAGACCAGGAGAATGTAAAGGAAAAGCGTGTTCATTGTGACACTTGTCTCCATAAATCCACCTCCGAAAGCGAGGATAATGATGTCTCACCACGACTGAGCAAACGAAAGAGAATAAAACTGTGTATAAGTGTCTTTTAGCAAGCCGTTTTGATTTGTTTGTTTTCCGGTGATGATGAAGTGATCAGTCGTTTCAATGGAATGAACACAGATACAACCCTATTAATTTAACTGTCGCTGCTCACGAGCAAAGTAACAAGAATCGACAGTAGAAACTTCTACAACTGCACTATTCGGCACGGCTGCAGAACATCAACTTCAGATCACTCTCACATTTGTACACACAAAAATCGAGCTCGACTAGTTTTTGTAGTTTTGACTTCAGTGAATTCAGTCAGTCGGTCAATCCTCCAAAGTTTGTTTTTCTCCCTCTTTCTCTCACTCCTTTGAATCAAAACTGCTCCAGGCGCCCCGAATCAACACAGAAGCGCCGATCGATGCCAATTTGTCCCCGTGCCTGTAAACTGGCCAACTTTTGGACACGCGTCACAAAGCCGAGAACGAAGGGAGAGCGGTGCGCTGGTCCCGCGTCGGTCCGCTGCAGAGGAGTCAGCGCTGGGAGCCAGAGGGGGAAGAACGGACGGACCGGCGATGAGGCAACAGAGGGAGGAGGGACCGGGAGGGACCGGGTGGGAGGGGATAGCCTTCGCAAAGCGACAGTAGCGGCGGCAGCAGCAGCAACAGCAGCAGCGATTTTCTGCCGCACATCTGGTAGGGTACGGCGCGGCCGCGGCCGCGGCGGCCACTCGATGTACGGCAGTTGGGTGAATGCCTGGAGAAGCCGGGCGGGGGGTGAGGGATGGGGGGGGGGGGGGGGGAGGAAGGGGCGGGAGTGGGGGGGGGGGGAGGTGGAGGGGCAGGGGAAGGAGGAAGAGGGTTGCCGGCGGAGAAAAGGCGGGCAGCTATGCATTGTTGATCAGTTCAGAGATGGAGTGTCGTCGTCAGTCAGTGATACATTGCCTCTGTTGGGTTTCAAGTTATTCAAAGTTTCGGTTTAATCATCGGATCTCCACGCCCGATCTCTGGACTGTAAAGTTGGGTCTGATTGAAGCGCTCCGCTCCTCCAGCCTTCCCGGCCGCGGTGCCACCGGCTTGCCCAGACAGTGACGTATCACTCCTCCACCCCACCCCCACACCCTCCACCCGTCCCCCTTCCTCCCCTCTTCTCTCACCTGGTCACTCACTTCCTTTTCTCCAGCACTCGCTCAATCACTCACAATCAGTCACGGACACTCACTCTATCCTTCACTCGTTCGTTCATCCGCACTGTCACTCATTTACTCAATCTCTCTCTCATTCACTCTTGTCGCTCACTCAGTCCTTCGTTCACCCACACTGTCATTCATTCATTCATTCTATCACTCACTCACTCACTCACTCCTTTCTTCGTTTACTCACTCACTGTCACTCATTCACTCACTCTGTTATTCAATCTTTTCGAGCACTCTTGTCGTTCACCCACACTGGCACTCACTCACTCGTCCGTTCACCCACACTGTCACTCGCTCACTCACATTCCGTTCACCCACATTGTCACTCACTCACTCACTCGTCCGTTCACCCACATTGTCACTCACTTACTCACTCGTCCGTTCACCCACACTGGCACTCACTCACTCACTCACTCGTCCGTTCACCCACATTGTCACTCACTCACTCACTCAATGACTCGTCCGTTCACCCACACTGTCACTCACTCACTCACTCACTCGTCCGTTCACTCACTCACTCACTCGTCCGTTCACCCACACTGTCACTCACTCACTCATCACTCGTCCGTTCACCCACATTGTCACTCACTCACTCACTCACTCAATCACTCGTCTGTTCACCCACACTGTCATTCACTCACTCACTCACTCGTCCGTTCACTCCCACTGTCACTCACCCACTCACTCACTCACTCACTCGTCCGTTCACCCACACTGTCACTCACTCACTCGTCTGTTCACCTACACTGTCACTCACTCACTCATTCACTCGTCCGTTCACCCACATTGTCACTCACTCACTCGTCCGTTCACCCACACTGGCACTCACTCACTCACTCACTCATCCATTCACCCACATTGTCACTCACTCACTCACTCACTCACTCACTCGTCCGTTCACCCACACTGTCACTCACTCACTCGCCCATTCGTCTGTTTTCCCACACTCAGGCTGTCACTCACTCTTGTCATTCATTCATCTTTTTACCCTCATTCGCACTCGCTTCTGTCGTTCATTCCGGCGTTCGTTTACCCACACTGTTACTCACACAGTCACTCACTCTATCACCCACTCCTTCACGTACCCACACACTCTTCCATTCAGTAATTCCTTCTTTCTTTGATTTACTTTCCGGCGTTCACTCATTGCCAGTCACTCACGCTTATTCACCGTCTCGAATTAGGCCGATAGACTGCACGTTGAAAGAGGAGGGGGGGGGGGGCGTGGGGGGGGCGTGGGGGGGGGGGAAGAGAAGAGAAAATAAAGTTGAATGAACTAGGAAGACAATTCGCATTGGGCTGCAGGCAGAGCACGTAAAGCTATATCGTGACCTATTGTCGGTTTAACAGAGAACTTCTTTTTGCCAACACTCTGAGGTTTTTGTTCTCATAGCGTGCATCTGTCCACTACAAAATTCAAGCGTGCGTCCGTCCACTACAAAATTCAAGCGTGCGTCCGTCCACTACAAAATTCACTCGCAACTGCTGCAGATGGGGAGGCGGGGGTCAAAATGGAGGAATGTTTGGAAGTGAACGGAAGGCTCGTTGTGTCAGTGGACTGTAATTTGGAAGAGTGAAGTTGGTGCAATGTCTTATCAAACTGATGTATAGTAATGTTTTATGGCAGATTATTTCAGAAAAATGTAAGAGCTATTTTGTATAATACTGATGTTATCACTAATATTGTCAAATCGATTGTTCATAGTCCTGTGGGAAAATTAGTATAAATAATAATCATATGTTTGTTTGTTGGTTGTTGTTTTTTTGGTCTAATATCACCTCGATGTGAACAGACATAAAATAAAATACTGATTGATTTGATTGATTGGCAGATTATTTAATTTCTGCTATGGATTCATAAAGTAGTATCTTGCGGAGAACCCTTGTTGTTTCATACCTGTGGATTTTCAGCAAAGAAGCAAAGCCAGTCGTAAAGTGCTTTGAGTCTCTGAAAGCGCTCTAAAAATTCCCTATTATTATTATTATAAATCATTGCATTCGCGATGGCAGACGAAAGACACGAACGTGAAGTGATGCGTGGGCTTGTATGATCAGGCGACACTCGTTCCTTTGTCTGCTTGTTTGACTGACCGATGTTACCTTCACCCGCTGATTGATGAGTCTTGTCGCGATTAACGAACTGGACATTGGGCAGGGCAATGGGGCAATACGCCAGCGACTACGTCATTCCATGAAGTCTTTAACAAAACGGATTAAGTTTCAAAGCACCAAGGAAGCACTGCTTCTCAGATACAAAGAAAGAATCAACACACAAGGGAGTTAATTAGCGCTCGAAACACGCAACACAGGTACAACAACAAAGACTTGAGTCGCCTGAGGTAACTCTCGCCTGGCGTGCTTGTGATGGAGGTACATAAACTCCGCCAGAGGTACAGCCTCAAAGACGTGAAAAGTCCAATGTAATTTTTTGTTCTTTGTTGATGATGAGGATGTACCTCTGGTGGAGTTTATGTACCTTGTATTTACACGCATACCAGGTGAGAGTTACCGTAGGCGACTCAGGTCTTCGTTGTTGTACTTGTGTTACGTCATTCGAGCGCTAATTAACTCCCCTATGTGTTGATTCTGCACGAGTGCTCTGGGCCTCGTTCTATTTCGGTTTTGGGTGTGTTTTTTACAAATAAAGAAAACAAATAGACAACGCCTACCTTGTTTTCTAACCAATTTGATTTCGTCAAATAAACGGCTCTTACGTGCATTTCAGCTAGTTTCCGGGTGAAGTACTC
>JABMCL010000736.1:962500-990000 GCA_018857735.1 Alviniconcha marisindica | reverse complement strand
GATATAAAGAGAATCAGCCTTTGTAGACACTTTAGACACGTCAGAAAGTCCCACTGGGCCAAACTGCTTGATCACAGACTCTGATATTTAAGCATCGGTTTGGCATGTCCTTAACTGATGCACGTAGCTGTCTGTCCAAGCTGTTTGGTTGAACTAGGACACTTGCCATTGTTGCATGCAGCCAGTCCCGATATCTGTCGCTAACGAACCTAATTTTAAGAACTAAACAGAACCTTTGATTTGAAGTTAAAAACCGAATGCAAAATGAGCAGAGCATTTTAAAACAGAATCTTTGAAATTTTCTTTCTGAGCTCGTTTAGGACAAAGTTCGTTTGCAGAGAGTTAGTTCCCCCTAATTCCTTGCTTTCAAAGCTAGTCTTTAAAGCATATGTTTTCAAACAGTTGTTTGTTGTTGTTTTGTTTGTTTGTTGTTGTTGTTTGTTTGTTTGTTGTTTGTTTTGTTGTTGTTTTGTGTCTTTTTTCTTTTTTTAACCATTTTTTAAATAGCTGCTTTTCGGTGTGATTTTCGGCCGTATGAATAAGTATGTATATTATGCCACTGATTTATTGTGTAGTTATGCTTTTTGCGCTCTTCTGAGGTTGAAAAGCTCCCATTGTATCAGTTCCAAAATATTATTAATGTTGTCGTTAATATTGTTATTATTAATTCATAACTGAGCAGAAATGCACAGAGAGAGAGAGGGGGGCGGAGGGGTTGGGGGGGGGGGGGGGGGGGGAGAGAGAGAGCGAGAGAACATACACACCAGCATAACGCGACTCGTTCTTGCTGATTTGTAGTGGTGCGGCCGGTGGTGGTGCCGGCGATGGTGGTGATAGTAGCCGGAAGTGGTCAAGAGACAGGCGACGTTTGCGTGTTGATGAACTAGCGACAGAAGCCCCCAGAAGCCGACAGCGAGGAGACGGCACTGGCGCCTCCCATTGCACTTTCATTACGGGACTTGATGAACCTCCTCGGGCTTTGTGGTGATGGATGGGGAGACTTGTCTTAGTGGTGGGGGTCGCGGAGTTAAGAAAGGCCTCATCACGACAGGAAATGTTCGGACAGTCAGTATGCCGGTCCATGACTGAGTGTACCGCGAGCGTGCCGTCTAGCATACATGGTGTTCAGTTTCCGATCCGTGCACCATTTGTAACCCTATCGTGTTTACTAATGGAGCGCGTCATGAGGATCCGGCAACGCGGTCGTTGAAAGTGTGTGTGTGTGTGTGTGTGTGTGTGTGTGTGTGTGTGTGTGTGTGTGTGTGTGTGTGTGTGTGTTGTGTGTGCGTGTGTGGTGTGGTGTGTGCGTGTGCGTGTGTGTGTGTGTGTGTGTGTGTGTGTGTGTGTGTGTGTGTGTGTGTGTGTTGTGTGTGTGTGTGTGTGTGTGTGTGTGTGTGTGGTGTGTGTGTGTGGTGTGTGTGTGTGTGTGTGTGTGTGTGTGTGTGTGTGTGTGTGTGTGTGTGTGTGTGTGTGTTTCGGGGTTGCATGCTTGTGAGGTTACTGACAAAGTAAGCTTAGATGTTGCATTTTGATTCATATAGGTTAGACGTGACTTTGGCTACACACACACACACACACACACACACACACACACACACACACACACACACACACACACACACCTACACCACTCCTCCACCCAAGAAAAAAAGAGGAAAATTGCAGTAATTTCCTATTGACCTTAGCTGTAATCTGTTAGTTGTGTTGTGATCAGTTAGTTGCGATCTGTCCTGTGATCGCCTGTCAGGCCATGGCCGGCCCGACGCTCCAAGCCTCGCTTTCCGGCACCCTTCCGTCCAAGACTGATGTCGTAACTAACCGGCCGGTTCTTGGAGTTCCGGCCGGCACTGACGCCATGCTGACACTGCGGCCGTGGGTCCTCTGGCTGGCCTAAGTATGTCATCATCCTGAAGCGGCCCAGCGCTGCTCCCGCCGCGCCCACCAGTCTGGCCACAGCAGCAGCACAGCGGTCAGAGATCAATACTGACCACTCTGTATCAAATTGTGTCCCCCGGCCATCACCAGCCACCAACGTCCCTGCCAGAGCACACGCCGGCTCCTCCATTTTCACGTCCTCTTGGCCTTCACAGTCGGAACATACTGCGGGGGGGGGGGGGGGGGGGGGGGGGAGGTGTTCACAGTCTGAACATAGCAGAAAAAAGGCCTTCACAGTCGGAACATACCAGGAGGAAAAAAAAGCGTTTACAGTCTGAACATACCAGAAAAAAGGCCTTCACAGTCGGAACATACAAGGGGAGTGGGGGTGGGGGTGGGGGGGGGGGGGGGGGGAGGGGGCGTTCACAGTCGGAACATACCAAAAAAAAGGCGTTCACAGTCGGAACATACAAGGGGGGGGGGCGTTCATAGTCGGAAACAGAAAAGCTTCACAGTCAAACATACAACGCACAGTCTAAACATACAAGAAAAAGGCATTCACAATCTGAACATACCAGAAAAAAGGCCTTCACAGCCTGACCATACCAACAACAACAAAAAGCCTTCACAGTCTGAACATACCAGAAAAAAGGCTTTCACAGTCTGAACATAACACACACAAAAGGCGTTCACAGTTTGAACATACAAAAAAGCCGTCGATAGTCGGTACATACAAGAAAAAAATGCATTCACAGTCGGAATATACAAGAAAAAAAGGCGTTCACAGTCGGAACATACAACAAAAAGACATTCACAGTCTGAACATACCACAAAAAAGGCCTTCACAGTCTGAATATACCAACAACAACAAAAGGCCTTCACAGTCTGAACATACCAGGAAAAAAGGCGTTCACAGCCTGAACATACACGAAAAATGCGTTCACAGTCTGAGCATGCCAGAAAAAAAAGGCGTTCACAGTCTGAACATGCATACAAAAAAAAGGCGTTCACAGCTTAAACATACAAGAAAAAGGTGTTCACAGTTTGAACATACAAGAATAGGCATTCACACTCTGAACATATCAGAAAAAGTCTGAACATACAAGAAAAAAAAGCATTCACAGTCTGAACATATCATAAAAGTCTGAACATACAAGAAAAAAAGCATTCACAGTCTGAACATATCATAAAAGTCTGAACATACAAGAAGAAAAGCATTCACACTCTGAACATATCAGAAAAAGTCTGAACATACAAGAAAAAAAGCATTCACAGTCTGAACATACAAGAAATCTGAACATACAAGAAAAAAGCCGTTCAGAAAGAAGTCTGAAATCACTGGGGGGGAGGGGGGGAGGCGTTCACAGTCTGAAATTACTAGGGGTGGGGTGGGGAGGCGTTCACAATCTGAACATACCAGAAAAAAGGCGTTCAGAGTTTGAAGTTCATAGTCTGGACATACAAGGAAAAAAAGCGTTCACAGTCTGAACATACACGAAAAATGCGTTCACATTCTGAATATACACACACAAAAGGCGTTCACAGTCTGAACATGCACACACACACACACACACACACACACACACACACACACACACACACACACACACACACACACACACACACACAAGGCGTTCACAGTCTAAACATACACGAAAAAGGCGTTCACAGTCCAAACATACACGAAAAAGGCGTTCACAGTCTGAACATACACGAAAAACGCGTTCATAGTCTGGACATACACGAAAAACGCGTTCACAGTCTGAACATACAAGAAAAAGGCTTTCACAGTCCGAATATACATAAAAAAGCGTTCACAGTCTGAACATCCAACAAAAAGGTATTTACAGTCTGAACATACAAGAAAAAGTCTGTCACAGTCTGAACATACACCAAAAAGGCATTCATAGTCTGAACATACAAGAAAAAGGCGTCGACAGTGTGAACATACTATAATAATAATAATAAAATAAAAGGGGGGGGGGGGGGGGGCGGGGCGGGGGGGGGGGGAGGGTTGGCGGGGCGGAAGGGGGGGGAGGAGGCGTTCACAGTCTGAACATGTATACACGAAAAAGGCGTTCACAGTCTAATCATACAAGGGAAAGGCGTTCACAGTCTGAAAATACAAGAAAAAGGCGTTCACAATCTGAACATACAAGAAAAAGGTAGTCACAGTCTGAACAGAAGAGAAAAAAGGCATTCACAGTCTGAACATACAAGAGAAAGACGTTGACAGTCTGAACATACTATTTATTTATTTTTTAAAGGCGTTCACAGTCTGAACATGCAAACACGAAAAGGCGCTCACAGTTTAAACATACAAGGAGAAGGCGCTCACAGTTTAAACATACAAGAAAAAGGCGTTGACTATCTGAACATACAAGAACTGTGAGCATACAAGAAAAAGGCATTCACAACCTGAACATACAGGGAAAAGGCATTCACAGTCTGAACATACAAGAAAAAGGGGTTTACAGTCTGAACATACAAGAAAAAGCCGTTCATAGTCTTAACATGCATACACGAAAAAGGCGTTTACAGTCTGAACATACAAGAAAAAGGTATTCACAGTCGGAACATACAAGAATCTCAAACAGAATGACTGCTAGCGTTCTAAAACAAGATCCAAACACAAAAAGGTTCAAAAGAACGCTTACTTATTATGACAAGGACACACAATATGCAATTTTTGGGGGACGACACTTAAACAACAGATAAACGATTAAAAACGACGATATAAATTCGTACGATAAAGCCATACTATCAAAAACGAGTCGTGCGTGTGTGTGTGTGTGTGTGTGTGTGTGTGTGTGTGTGTGTGTGTGTGTGTGTGTGTGTGTGTGTGTGTGTGTGTGTGTGTGTGTGTGTGTGTGTGTGTGTGTGATGTGCGTGGGGTGTGTGTGTTGTGTGTGTGTGTAGAGAGAGAGAGAGAGAGAGAGAAGAGAGAGAGAGAGAGAGAGAGAGAGAGAGAGAGAGAGAGAGAGAGAGAGAGAGAGAGAGAGAAAGAAAGAGGAAGATACGGAATACGGAAATGTTATTCAATAAGTCCATAGCCCCATTTGTAAGCACAATAAACCTTGTAATGCAATGCGCACACAGTATTCAATTTGCTGACGTTGGAATGTTGCAAATGAACAAAGCCGAAGCGAAACGTTTTGTAGAGGAGAATATTACAATAATGTCCATGATTATTAGTTTATCTCATTCTTATATATATATATCATATCTTTTTCAAGTTCTACACTGTTGAATGTTTTATACACAAACAAAGCAAGATTTTTCAGGGCGCGTTCATTCTGCGTAGCTAAGAGCAATGCCAACCGAAATTCACATGGGTTATTGAAATATTTGGGTTCTATAAACTTGTATCTTAAATCATCAAATGCAGGACAGCATCGAAAATGGACTTCATTGTCCACAGCCAACAGGCACAATGGACATTTCAAGTCATCCACATTATAAACTTTAAATCTTGATCTATGCACTTTAATGTCTGACACCCCAAATCTAAATCTGGTCAATGTATACCTTATGTGTCTGTTTAAATTTAACATCAAATAGTTAATGTTTTAAATTGTCTGTACAACGAAAATCTGTCACTTGTGTTTACATGGTCATCCCAAGCTTGCCATCGAATGTCAATAAGTCGTTGTCTGAACTCCCTAATAAATGCATTCAAACATCCCACACCCTGATTATCCCAAACATAAGAAAAGCCGTTTGCACATAAAGTTTTTCGAACATTAGTCACCCAGTTAGTTTTTCCCCTTTGGTCCAAGTTAAATACCATTTTATACGCTCTCAAAGGCAGTCTGTGCTCCTCCATGCCCATCAGTTTTAACCAGTATCTTATACAGCGAACACATGCATTAATTTGAATAGGAAACCTTCCAACTTCTCCATACACAAGATCATTTGGGGTTCTCCTGTCCACACCTAAATAACGTTTCAAACCAAACAAACGTACATTATCAATCACCGATGAGCAGCTTTCCAGACCCCATATCTCTGCTCCATAGAGAACAACAGGTTGCACTTGAGCATCAAAAATCTTCAAAAAAACATTAATCGAGTTGCAGTCAATTCTATATAATTTACTCATGGAGAGAGAGAGAGAGAGAGAGAGAGAGAGAGAGAGAGAGAGAGAGAGAGAGAGAGAGAGAGAGAGAGAAGAGAGAGAGAGTGTGAGGGTGTGTGTGTGTGTTGTGTGTGTGTGTGTGTGTGTGTGTGTGTGTGTGTGTGTGTATGTGTGGTGTGTGTGTGTGTGTGTGTGTGTGTGTGTGTGTGTGTGTGTGTGTGCGTGCGTGCCTGCGTGCCTGTGTGCGTGCGTGCGTGTGCGTGCGTGTGTTTGTGTGTGTGTCAGTGTGTGTATGTGCGTGCGTGCGTGTGTGTGTGTGTGTGTGTGTGTGTGTGTGTGTGTGTGTGTGTGTGTGTGTGTGTGTGTGGTGTGTGTGTGTGCGTGTGAGTGTGTGTGTGGAGGGGGGGAGGGCATGGTGTGGTATGCCGGCGCGCGTGCTGTGTGTGTGTGTGTTGTGTGTGTGTGTGTGGTGTGTGTGTGTGTGTGTGTGTGTGTGTGTGTGTGTGTGTGTGTGTGTGTGTGTGTGTGTGTGTGTAAGTGTGTGTGTGTGTGTGTGTGTGTGTGTGTGTGTGTGTGTGTGTGTGTGTGTTGTGTGTGTGTGTGTGTGTGTGTGTGTGTGTGTGTGTGTGTGTGTTGTGTGTGTGTGTGTGGTGTGTGTGTGTGTGTGTGTGTGTGTGTGTGTGTGTGTGTGTGGTGTGTGTGTGTGTGTGTGTGTGTGTGTGTGTAAGCAGGGGAGTGGTGTCGTGCGTGTGTGTGTGTGTGTGGAGGGGAGAGGGGCATGTGTGTGTGTATACCGGCGCGCGCGCGCCGCCTGTGCATATGCGTGCGTGTATGTGTGTGTATGTGTGTGTGGTGTGTGTGTGTGTGTGTGTGTGTGTGTGTGTGTGTGTGTGTGTGTGTGTGACGGTGTGTGTGTGTGTGTGTGTGTGTGTGTGTGTGTGTGTGTGTGTGTGTGTGTGTGTGTGTTGTCGTGTGTGTGTGTGTGTGTTTGTCAGTGTGTGTAAGCAGGCGTGCATGTGTGTGTGCGTGCATGTGTTAGCGCGTGAGCGTTTATGTATCTGTGTGCTAGCGCCCATATAGTGCGTGCATATGGCACGTGCGGTCGGAATACTATTTAAAATTACATTTAACACCTGAGTAAAAGTATGCCCTAACAGAAAAGAGCCCAGTTCAAACCTGAGTTTTATGGAGTGTCCGCTGTTCTCTGATCCACTGCTGACAATTTTGACCTGACTTCTTCTCCGTGTGCACGGTTAGGCGTGAACTATTGATCATGTCTTGCACGAAAAACTAAACACTCGGCGTTGGCGGGATTTTGAAACTTTGCACGTGAACACGGGTTCATCCACCCCACAACCTATCCCGTCATGCCGCCGTCCACACTTTTCCCGCCTTTCCGATCCTGAAGATTTCATTCTCGCCAGTCGGCTTCGCCATATCCATACCACACGACCACCACCTCTGACTCGCAGCGGACCTGTTTTACAGTTTTAACGTGGACTGTTTTAACTTTCGATCTTTCGTCACCCCCTGCCTCCATGGTTTTTAACTGGTGCCATTTGTGAGTATATTTTATTTTACAGATTTTATTTTACATGACAGGCCAAAATCGCAGCTGACGCTCGAACTTCCTGGACTTGCATGCCTCCTTCTCAACGCTGTTCACCTCTTCCACACCTGTTTGTCTCTCTGGTCACTACAAATGTACTCTTCTTCCCGCTCTCTTCACCCCAGTGGTGGCACCTGTCCCCAACCACTCCCATCCTGTATGTGCACGGGCGGTGTGGTCCGTTCTTTCACTAGTCGCTTGGGCCAGCCTCTGTCTGGACTCACCGCCACTCCACGGCGGTAATGTACCATCTGTCGGCAAGTTTTTTCTATCTTTTCTAAATTAATCTATTTAAAAAAAATGTTTTGTTAAGCTTAATTCGTGGTTGATTTGTGTGTGATTGTGTGTGTGTATGTGTGTGTGTATGTGTGTGTGTGTGTGTGTGGTGTGTATGTGTGTGTGTGTGGTGTGTATGTGTGTGTGTGTGTCTGTGTCTGTGTGCGTATGTGTGTGTGGTGTGTGTGTGTGTCTGTGTGTGTCTGTGTGCGTATGTGTGTGTGCGTGCGTGCGTGCGTGTGTGTGTGTGTGTGTGTGTGTGTGCGGGCGGGCGTGTGTGCGTGCGTGCGTTTGAGTGGTTTGTGTGTGTGTGTGCGTGTGTGTCAGTGTGTGTGCGTGCGTGCGTGCGTTTGAGTGTGTCTGCGTGCGTGTTTGTGTGCGTGCGTGCGTGTGTGTGTGTGTGTGTGTGCGTGCGTGCGTGCGTGCTTGCGTGTGCATGCGTGTGTGTGCGGGCGTGCGTGCGTTTGAGTGTGTCTGCTTGCGTGTGCGTGCGTGTGTCTGCGTGTGCGTGAGCAAATCAAACACAAATTAAGTAAAATAAATTATTAAATTAAATTAATAAGTTAAATTAACCTTGTCGGTGGTTGCTGCATTCCGGGCGTGGACTGGGGTGGCCAGGCAGGGCCGTTCAAGCGAGTGAATGTTCGGTCACACCCCTCTGCACCTGCAAGGTGGGAATGGGGGGACCCGGTGTCGTCACTCGGTGAAGAGGTCGGGAAGGACAGTACAGCTGACGGCGGTCAGGGAGACGAGCAGGAACGATGGGAGTTGATGGCGTTGAGACAGCGGCCTGCAAACTCCAGAAAATTCGAGCTTTGGCTATTTTGCAGATTTTATTTTTATTTTACCAATTTTATTTTACAGATTTTATTTTATATTTTACAGATTTTATTTTTATTTTACATTTATTTTACAGTTTATTTTCTATTTTACTTTACAGATTTTATTTTCTATTTTACAGATTTTATTTTACAGATTTTAATTTGTATTCTACAGATCTTATTTTGCAGATTATATTTTTTATTTTACAGATTTTATTTTATTTTAGGCAGTGAATATTCAGCAGAAATAAATTCAGGAAAAAATCATAGTTGTATCTTCCGGTTTGAATTTTTGTTGATTGAAAGCTTCTTTGCAGCTAAAAATGGTTTAGTAAGCAAACATCATTTAGGATGCACTTTATTTTAGTGTCATTTTATTATGTGCGAGAGAAGCCAATTTGTGGGAAAAGCAGGAAAAAGAGGGTAGGCGAGTGAATCTTAAGCCAACAAATACTTGTGGAAAAGTCATAGCTGTGTCTTACAGTTTTCATTTTTGTCGAGTCATTTTACTGACTGTCCTCTATGATTGAGAATCTCTTGGCAGCTACACATGTTTTAGTAATCAGACATAATTTAGGAGCACTTTATTTTAATGTGTCGTTTTATTGGAAAAAACTTTTCTTTAATCGAGAACCTCTCTGCAGCTAGACACATTTTAGTAAACAGAAATTTAGGAAGCACCTTATTTTGATGTCATTTTACTATGTGAGAGTAGACAATAGAAGGAAAAAAAGCACAACAATGACAACAACAACAACAACAAACTAGGATAGATGGACAGCATGCAAATCTTCATGAAAAAAGTCATATTTGTGTCTTACAGTTTTGTTTTGTTTTTGATGGAGTGTTTGCTCCTCTGATTGAGAATCTCTTTGCAACTGCAAAGTGTTTAGTAAGCAGACATCATTTAGGAAGCACTTTATTTTGTTATTTTACTGACTGTGTGAGAGTAGACTATGGACCGAAATAACGCGAAGAAACTAGGGTAAGTGGGTGAATCTACAGCAAACAAATCTTCATGAAAGAAAAAAATGGAAAAAAATCCAAGTTGTGTCTTATAGTTTTAATTTTAATTGATCAAGCGTTTGCTCTCCTTTAACTGAGAACCTCTTTGCAGCTAGACACAGTTTAGTAAGCAGACATTTAAAAAAAAATTTTTTAGGAAGCACTTTATTTTAATGTCATTTGACTGACCATAGACGGGGAAAAGCAAGAACAACAACAAAAACAACAACAACAAAACACACACACACACACACACACACACACACACACACACACACACAAACACACACACACATAAAATATATTAAAAAAATGGGTATGTGGGTGAATCTTCAGCAAACAAATTTTCCTTAAAAAAATCATAGTTGTCTTACAGTTTTAATTTTTGTTGATCGACTGTTTGCTCTTCTTTAATCGAGAACCTCTTTACAGCTAGATATGGTTTAGTAAGCAAACAATTTTTAGGAAGCAGTTTATTTTAAGCCATTTCACTGACTGTGTGAGAGTAGACCACAGACAGAAGAAAAAAAGAAAAAAGAGGGTATGTGGGTGAATCTTCCGCAAACAAATCTTCATGAAAAAAATCGTAGATGTGGCTTAGTTTTAATTTTTGTTGATCAAGTGTTTGCTCCTCTTTGATTGATAATCTCTGTGCAGCTAGACACGGTTTAATAAGAAAACATCATTTAGGAAGCACTTTATTTTAATGTGTTGTTTTATTATGTGTGAGAGTAGACTATACGGGGGTAAAAAAAAGGTAGGTGGGTGAATCTTCAGCAAAGAAAAAGAAAGGGGAAAATGCAGAATGATAAAACAAAATAGGGGAAATCAAAAACAAATTTATTTATAATAATAAGAATGCATACTTGTCTATTTCTCTCCTTATGATGAGCGCCAGGCGCATGAATCTATGCAGAGAAAAAAAAAGGGTGAAAAGACGACGAAATTGAGAGAGAGAGAAAAAAGCGGACACCATCCTGTTTGAGCAAAGCAGCAAAAGCCAAATGAACAACATCAACAACAACAAATTCATTTAAAGTAATGCATACTTGTCTCTTCCTCTCTTTATAATGAGCGCAAGGCGCATGAACATAGGAGGAAAAAAGAAGGGGAAAGAAGACGAAAAAAGAGAAGAAACAAAACAAAAAAAAGCTGAGAACTGTTTTTAATGAACGATTTGCTTTTATTCATTGATGTTTTTTTCAATCTGACTTGCTTCTCACGCATACTGATTATCTGTCTATTCCACCAGATCTCTCAGATAAATGTGCATGCACGCGCGTGCGCACACACACACACACACACACACGCACACACACAAAACACGAGCATAATAATCTGCTGGATTTATATGGCAGTATAGCAGAGAGGCAGGTTTTGGAAGGCATATGTTAAACTGGCTGCTGTAAAAGTTTGGCAGTGTTAGGGCAGTTTCTTCCAGGCACAGTGGGCTTTAAAAGAGAAAGAATTTTGCGCTTAATACTGAGCGTTGGAAACCAGTCCCTGAATCCTATAGAACTTCTTGTGTATGCATCAGCATCTCCTTGGAAATGGATCCAGACTCGATTTTTGGCCCCGATGGAAAGCAAAAGAACACTCTTGGGCATCCATATTGGAATAAGGCTAAGATGTACATTTCAAACCCCCCTACCCCCTAGGACCTATTTACTTTAGATTTCTGAGGCTGATGTAATCGGGTTGTCATCTTAAAGTGACATGATATATAGCCTCAAGCGTTGTGTTTTAATATGCTTCTTAATCCACATGTTCGTGCGTTGTTGCCGAGGACATGATAATTATTTAATTCAATTGCATGCCATGTGCTTGTGTGACAGCCATTGGTAATCGGAAATAGATGGGTACACCCACCCCTCCCTCCCCGTGCTGATCCATGGTAAGAAAATCGAACTGCTCCATGTGGCTTGCTTCACAAAGACCCTACATGTTTGTGTCACCTACAGCCTCCAGCAGGCTCAAATCACTCGTAATCGTGAAAAGGTCGTAAACAGGCTCAGATCCCCCAGGGTCTCTCCACACTATTGTTTCATCGGTGGAGTGAAGTTCCCTCAAGGGGAGGGGTCCGCGGTGATTCACCGTAAGAAAAACAACCCACTTCATAAAGACGGCAAATACATATAACTATGTTTGTGTCACCTCCAGCCTCTGGAAGTATGAATTCACTCGTAATCAGAAACAGGTCGTAAACAGGCTCAGATCCACCAGGGTCTCTCCACACTATCGTTTCGTCGGTGGAGTGAAGTTCCCTCAAGGGGAGGGGTCCACGGTGATTCACCGTAAGAAAAATGATCCACTTCATAAAGACGGCAAATACATATAACTATGTTTGTGTCACCTCCAGCCTCTGGAAGAATGAATTCACTCGTAATCAGAAACAGGTTGTAAACAGGCTCAAGATCCCCCAGGGTCTCTCCACACTATTGTTTCGTCGGTGGAGTGAAGTTCCCTCAAGGGGAGGGGTCCGCGGTGATTCACCGTAAGAAAAACGACCCGCTTCACAAGGACGCCACATACATGTATGTCTGTATCACCTACAGCCTCTGGAAGGGTGAATTCACTCATAATCAGAAACGGGTCGTAAACAGGCTCAAGATCCCCCAGGGTCTCTCCACACTATTGTGTCGAGCCTGGTATATAGTGGAACTTAGTATATGGCAGCCTTCTTGTATCTGTGTGCATATGGTATGATTTTGGGAAAGCCGGGCGCTGTCTGCTGCTAAACAGTTTTCTGCTGACATGCATTTATAAACTATACATGAGCTGACATCATTCAGTCTTCTTTGCTAAGCTGTTCTAACTGATTTTTATGCAAACAAATTTTGATTGCATTTTAGAGAGACGATCATTTTCGTTTGTAAAATGCCTACGTCAGTATATTAAAAATCATCAGTCTTTTTCTTTATATGATTCCACTACAGTGATAACAGATTTCCATTTGAAGTATGTTGTTGGAGATGGTTTTAAAGAAAATTCTCAAATGCCTGGTGTGCTTTTATTGTCATGTAGAATTTGTTTCAAGAATATTCCTTCAACACTTAGCTTTTAATTTAGTTTTTAATAAATTTATATCTTCCACAAGAAAAACTACGTTTTAGCTTTTATTTTATTTTTTAAATCTGACACAAATGCCAGTGTATTAGAAATACAGATCAAATCGCACGAAACTTTAAAAAGAACTGTTTTGTTGTTGTTTCTAATGAGATGGTCAAAAGCAACTTGCAAATTTTCGGCAAGTTTTTTTGCAAGCAACAAGAGTTATTTTACAAGAGAACAATGTTGTGTTTTGCATGCAACTAAGAATGTGAGCCTAATTAATTACCGAACTTATTTTCTGCTTCTCTTCTAGCAGCTAATGACTTGCAACCTGTACAGTGAATCAGACACTGGCTTGAAATTTGATAGTATGTCTCGTTCGCCCTGGTATTGTCTACATTGTCTACTGCACGTTAAATATTAAAGACTCCTTTAACGTTGATCCAGTTATTCTTAAGCTGTTTTATAACTCTTATTGAGAATGTTTAGACCTATTCTTTCATTTGCTGGTTTTATAATCTTAACATTGAGCAAAGAAAATCATTACAGAGAATTGTGAATTTTAGCTCCAACATAATCTGTGATCAAGCTAGGACTTTATCCTTGTTCAGTGACCAACAGATCTGACGCAAAGTGGAACTGGTTTTAAGGGACCCTGAGCATGCCCTGTATGGGGAGTTCCAACACTTGCCTCATGGGCGCCGGTTCAGATCATTGGCACACAAAACCAACAGAAGAGGAATCTCTTTTTTCCACTGCAGTTCCACTCCTCAAGGCATGATCAGCCATCTTAATTGTCTTAACCATTCTGTATGGTTTTACCAGGGTAGCTGTCTGATTAGGACTGAGTGGTGTGTAATCCAGTGAAGTGCGAGTATGATAGTGGTGTGTGTATGTGGGTTGGGTGAAGTATGGGTGTCTGTGGAGGTGGGTTAGAGGGATAAGTTTTCTGCTGTGATAATTTGTATTATGGATTTCCTTTCTTGCCTTTTTATTTTATTTTATTTTTTAATCCAGTCTGTCTGGATTTATATCAGTTTAAATGCTTTTGACGTTGTTCTGATGTCCTTTTACATGCTTTTTCTTTTCTTTTTCTTTTTCTTTTAAATTAATGAGCCTTAATAGAGGGATGATGTACAAGTCCATGAGTATTGCTTAGCGTGGCATGTGTATACAGTACCCATACTGGGCTTATATATATATATATATATATATATATAAGCCAGCGAAGGTTATTCAAATCAAAATCAAAGGAGTGTTTCTTTCTTTTTGATTTCTTCTACTACAACGAGATTGACAGCACCAGCTTAAAAATAAAACATGAAATTTATCCGTGTGAACTTGCTGTGTCTCGATGCACGATGCATGTGAGCGCTACCATGTGTTCACTAAGAAGGTCCACTGCCAGACTACCGGCAGAGGTGTAAGGTGTTTTGAAAGCAGTGCTTCAATAAAAGGCGTTGGCATCGTGGAAAGTTATGGGAGAAGGCGACGTGTGGCAGAGCTGTCGTACGTCGAGTGACCAGCCATAGTACGAACACGGCGCTCGGCCTCAGTACGAGAAGACAAGTCCCCTGGTCCACAGTGAAGGGGTGGACGACGAAGTGAGGAAACTGAGGACACTGCATGGAGACAACAGAAGGACATCGACAAGGTAAGCACATTGACCCAGAATTGACCATTCTTAAAGAACAAGGTTATGAAATCGAAAGTGAGATTGGGCCGCGTATGTCGTACTGACCTGGAGCTAGGTCAGGGCAGGTCACGGGACTTGATTTCGTGACCCGTCCGTGACATCCCAAATGAAGACAGGTAAGTAAGTAAACAATGTGCTTAACATCCACAGAAACCATAAGGCTTATTAGGGACGGGGGGAAGGGGGTATGGAGGTGGGGGAAGAGGGAGATTACATACCTATATCGCTACACTCTCACCACCACAATGACGCCTTTATTAAGATGTGCAGCGATGAGAGCCATTTTAATGTTTAATTAATTGTGAGGGACAAGGTCACAATACAGTCTCCACAAACCACAACCTTTTCAAAGAGCCGGAAAGGAGAGCCGAAGCAGAATCGAGCCGAGATCCTTCTGCTTACCAGCCTAACAGTAACAAGACTGGTAAGAACAAGATCCTGACTTTACTGAGAGAGAGAGAGAAGAGAGAGAATCTCACTGTGTAGGGTGTTACTGTTTTTGTGCAGTGGGTGTTCATTGCACAACTGCCCCTACTCTCCCCCCCCCCCCCCCCCACACCCAACACACACACACACACACACACACACACACATTGCCCATCCTCCCAGTGCAGCGTGGACTGCATGACTGACAACACACAGACATCGCTCAGCCTCCCAGAGCTGTGTTGACTGTACGACTGTCTGACCTGTGTGTGTGCAGCGCCCAGCTGTGTCGACGTTCCAGAAGACTGCTCCGTCTATTTCTGGGAACCCCTGCACCGACAGTGCCCTCCAGACGTCGTCTTCAACAGCAGCGCCGGGACCTATGACTGGGTTGTCAATATGGACTGCATTGACAGCGGGTCAGACCCTGGAGTGTCAAGCACTCGGACAACTGCTGCGAAATCCACAGCCACGCAGAAACTCATGACAAAACGGATACGGAGATTCCGGTAGGTTTTTAATTGTTATCAGTTGAGTAGTAGCAGTTTGGTACGATGTTCTGTTGGCGACTTATTTATGCTTTGGGTGTCTGGTTGCATTACTGTAGCTGGGTTAGTTTTGGGTCAGACGGAGGGCCGAAATTACGATGTTCTGTTGGGTCCAGTTAAAAAGCGTTTATTTTTAACCCTACTTGCGTATGTGTATTTTGATCGGTGAGTTCAGACTGATCCAATCAGTAAACAAAACACAATGCCCGATTCATTTTTGAAGCAGTGAAGTTCAACTTCAAAACAAATCTGATTTCAGGCTACAGTCAACGCATGTGCTACGACACGAACTGGTCCCAGTACAGCCCCGAAGATGGCCGATTTGTTCCAGAGAACGTCAGTCCCTTTCTGTGCACCCATGTGGTGTACACATTTGCCAAGCTGAGAGGGAACAATCTGGAGGCCTTTGAGTGAAATGACGAGAACACAGACTGGTCCAAGGGCATGTAAGTCATCATCAAAAACTGCTGCTGTTGTTGTGGGGTTCCCCAGCTGAACACTGTGGGGGTCATCCGGTATATTATATACAGTTGTATGTGGACATGCTTTCCATTGGGTGAGAGGGTTGCATGTGTCAAATCACACAATTTATTGTTGTTGTTGCTGTTGCTGATATGGATATGCCCTTTGACAAATGCATACTGTAGGGTGAGAAGAGTGTGTGTGTCCATTTTTTTAATATTTATTATTCTGCCACTTGGGCACACACACCGTCTTAGGAGGATTGTCACCATTTCTGTAAGGTGGATGCTGTTATGCACAGAGGTTATCATAGCTGAAGATAGTCCCCATGTAACTATGCAGCACATGACATTTTAATGCAGCCTTGGTGTCCTTGCTGGTGTCAGTGTGTTGCCAAGGCTGAGTCAGAAACCACTGGACCAGTTCTTAGAGAAGAACCAATTGAGCAGAGGATGCATTATGTGTCCTGTCATTGGGGATGGAATAAAGAATCCCCTCACAACAGTTTTTCTTCTTCTCTTCTTCTTTTTATCAATTTATGGTCTAGTTTACTCATAATCAACATTTGAAAATGCTGTTTCCCAGGTACGAGTGGTTCAACGACCTGAAGATCAACCCCCACCTGAAGACCCTGTTGGCTGTCGGCAGCTGGAACCTGGCTTCTGCTCCCTTCACCAAGATGGTGGCCACTGCAAAGAGTCGTCAGGACTTTGCTGACCATTCTGTGAGCTTCCTCAAGTCCAACTCATTAGAAGCAAGGAACATAATTTTAATTGTTCATTAAAAAAGAAAACAAATAGCAAGACATTATTTTCTTCTGTCTTATAACCTATTAAAAAGTAATGCCCTTTTTATCCTTTATTTTCTTTGACATTTTGTATCTTTTGATCTCATTTCAATAGTCCATAAATGCATAACCCATATGGCTCCTCTGGAAAGTTTTTAATAGTTGAATCCAAATGAAATAACCGTAAGATTGTAGTAGATTAATACTAGTGCTGTGACATTTTCTAATTATTAGCTCTGGCCAGTCAGGGAATTATGGGTCTGTAACATTATCCAGTAATACTAAACACCGAGTAGTGAGTTACCAATCAGAACAGAAGTGAATTTTGTTTTGCTTTTGGGGTAAAACTTGTAAGGTAGCAATATTAATAGAGGTACTACTACTAGGTATGAATGTTGTTGAACTAATGAGAAAATTGGTAGCTGTTGCAATCTGCACAAAGCAACACGTCACCTCCTCCCCCCAGTCCATTTTAAATGGGGGAAAAAGGGGTTAACAAGCCTCAAAGACAATTAGATGAAAGGTAAGTGCACTGTTCACATAATCATAGTGTGATGTATCAAATAATTTGTTATTCTTATTCATGGTCTTAATTGTCTTCCTCTGTTCGAAATTTTGCAATTTCTGTTTAGATTGGAATAGATCTACAAAGTGAACACACACAAAAAAAGACAAAAAAAAGTGCAGTGTTTACACAGAAAAAAAAGAGACAGTAGTGCTGACCATCAGTAATATTTCTTTATTTGATGTTTACTTGAGTACTTTGCCTTATTCCTTGTGGTGTGTGTGTGTGTGTGTGTGTGTGTGTGTCTGTGTGTGTGTGTCTGTGTGTGTGTGTGTGTGCTTGTGTGTGTGTAGATTGTATGTTTGTAGTTGCAAGTATATGTGTGTGTGTGTGCATGTGTGCATGCGTATGAGATAAAGAGAGACAGAGAGAGGGATGGATGGACGGACGAATGGATGGACAGACGAGAAAGAGTCTCACTGTGTAGGGTGTCACTGTTTTTGTGCAGTGTGTGTTGATTGCACGACTGCCCCTACCCCCCCCCCCCACACACACACACACACCACACATCGCCCATCTCTCCATCAGCGTGGACTGCAGACTGCCATTCTCCCTATCTCCCCCCCCCCCCCACACACACACACAAACCCCAACCTGAAGACTCTGTTGGCTGTTGATGGCTGGAACCTGGCATCTGCTCCCTTCACCAAGATGGTGGCCACTGCAGAGAGTCGTCAGGACTTCGCTGACCATTCTGTGACCTTCCTCAAGTCCAGCTCATTTGAAGCCAGGAACATAATTTTAATTGTTCTTTAAAAAAGAAAAAAAATAGAAAGCAGACATTATTTTCTTCTGTCCTATAACTTATTAAAAAGTAATGCCCTTTTTATCCTTTATTTTCTTTGACATTTTGTATCTTTTGATCTCATTTGTTATTTTTATTTTTACTGTTACAATTATTTTTTACTATACAGCTTTGGTGGAAATGTTCAGTATATATATGCACAGCAAGGAAAGTGTTTTAGGGGTAATATGGAATACCATCTCATATCACGCCATTAGCAGCACACAGAAACTGGGAAGATTATAGAGCAGACTAACCAGATTCTACCTCATCTTCGATTTGTGCAGCCTCTTCAGCTTCAGGCAGACGTTTAGTGCATGCTGGGTCACGAGATTAAAAGTGAGGCTGGGGTGTCTACTCCACTCTGTTTTCTTTCTAGAAAATCAGCTTCACTGAACTTGGTTTCTAAGTCATAATGGAGGCATCACATCATACTTTTGTATTGACATACACTGTCATAGCCTTGGAGGGCAAAATCAGAACAGAAGTGAATTTTGTTTTGTTTTTTTGAGTAAAACTTGTAAAGTAGCAATATTAATAGAGGTACTACGACTAGGTATGAATGTTGTTGAACTAATGAGAAAATGTGTTGCTTTGTGCAGATTGCAACAGCTACCAGTCACCTCCTCCCCCCAGTCCATTTTAAATGGGGGGGAAAAGGGGTTAACAAGCTTCAAAGACAATTAGATGAAAGGTAAGTGCACTGTTCACATAATCATTGTGTGATGTACTAAATAATTTGTTATTCTTATTCATGGTTTTATTTGTCTTCCTCTTTTAGAAATTTTGCAATTTCTGTGTAGATTGGAATAGATCTACAAAGTGAACCAAAAAAGAAAGAAAAAAAGTGCAGTATTTACATAGAAAAACAAGACAGAGAAATATTACTGATGGTCATTCGCTACTATTTGATGTTTACTTGAGTACTTTGCCTTATTCCTTGTGTGTGTGTGTGTGTGTGTGTAGCTTGTGAGTTTGTGATTGTAAGTATATGTGTTTGTGTGCATGCGTATGAGAGAGAGAGAGGGAAAGAGAGGGATGGGCGGACGGACGGACAGACAGATGGATAGACGAGAGAGAGAGAGAGAACTCTAGTTAAAACTATACAAGTTACTTTTGTGGATTAAAGTCCCAGGGAAATGTACAGTACGCAGTGGTTAGTGAGGGTGCACTAAAAACTGAAACTGGAAAATAAAAACAGTAGACAGGTTATTTAGACAGGGGAAACTGGAAAGAGTAGGGGAGTAAGTAGGTAAATTGGTGTTTTAAGCTCAATCAAAAGAGTGGGGGAAATTGTACAATGTATTAACAACTTCAAACACACAAGTTAGTTTATTTAGACACGGGAAACTGGAAAGAGTAGGGGAGTAAGTAGGTAAATTGGTGTTTTAAGCCCAGTCAAAAGAGTGGGGGAAAGTGTACAATGTATTAACTACTTCAAACGCACAAGTTTGCAAATGATGATGGCACGTATAGATCTCTGATCATCATCTGGTCTGGCAGGTGTAAAACTAAAGTTGCTGATTGTAAATTCTGCACCTCAGTGCCACAGAGACATTTGAGAGAGAGAGGGTGTGGGGGGAGAGAGCATTAACTGAAATACATCCAGTCATACTGTTGCATATGACTCTTTGATAAGTGTGTGTGTGTGTGTGTGTGTGTGTGTGTGTGTGTGTGTGTGTGTGTGTGTGAGGGAGTGTTTCCCAGTATGTTGCATAAAGTGTACAGTTTTTCTATTATTTTGTTAACCTTTATAATATTCCCCATCCCCACCACATATGAGCTCTTTCCACCACACACTCCCCACTGACCAAATGAAGTGGGATCACCCTCCCCAAAGGAAGAGCTGGTGGACAGTGGAGCTTTCCAGGATTTAGAATCAGATCACCTGTTTTCTTTTTCTTGAACTTGATAATTATGGGTAAATTTTCCCTCGTCTGTTTATTAATTACAAGGTTGACTGGATCATGAATATACCACTATTTTGGTTTTTTGCATGTATTCAACCTCAAGGAAGAAAATTTATGTTTCTTGATTTGACAGAGCACAGGACTTGTGATCAAAAGGTTGTGGATGTGGTGGGTGAATTTTGTTCTCCAGGGTCAACTTTCTGTGCCGACTCTTATTTTGGTGTCTGTTCCACCCCTGTGTTATCAATATTATTTACTTAAATGGCTTTTGTTTTTGGCTGTCTTATTTGGCATGATACTTGGGTTTGTAACTGATCACTTTTTGAGTGTTTTATGTAATCAGTAGCATTAGAAATCTATGTTGTGTTGTGATAGTGCTATTATGCCTGGAGAGGGAGGCAAAGGGAGAGGGAGAGACAGGGATTATTTCAGTATTAAAACTGTTAGTATGTTAGGTTCCTGTTTTGCATGATACCTGTGATTTTAGTTTGCTATCTTTAATGTGAGGGTTTGCTATGCTATTTATGTGATAATACTGATCTGAATAGAGATGTTTGTATGTAGGTATTTTGTCGGTTGAATTTGATGAGTTGCACTTTTCTTATTTGTTGAAAATGCTTGACCTCTGAGTGCATGTGTTGACGCGTGTAACTGGTAGGGTTGACTGTTTCGGATGTGTGTGTGCCCTCCAGACTCTAAGATAAAGTACTCTTATGTTTTATGTGTACTTATGTTCACATATTATACTGTGTATTATTTTACTGGTCTCTTTTATGCAGTTGTAAGGCAAATTTCTATGTTGTTCATAGACAATAAAGATTCTGTATTCTGTAATTATACATGTTCTAGTTCTGTGAACAGTTAAACTGAGAATAATTGTTTTTGTTTTTTTTCCAGTTTTATTAATAGTTTGATCATGATTTATGTGTTAGGCATCTTAAAAAGATGATGTCTTTACTTTTCTAGTCTTAGCATTGTCTTTTATTTCCTGTTGGAAATCATGGTCATGATGGTGCAACTACTTCTGAAAAAAACAGTCTTGTTTTTCAGTTATATTCACAAGAAGAAAAACATGTAAGCTGTTAACATATGAAGTGTATTTGATGTTCATTTTTATGTCCACGTTTTATGATCAAAATACTGAATGTTATGCAATACTTGTGGTCTTTATACACTTAAAATTATTACCAGAGAGTGAATATTAAGGTTACTTAAGTTCACTTTGATGAGTTTGTGGTTTTTTGGGAAGATTTAAACTGGTGTTTAATTTTTGTACTCACCATGTTTTCACAAAATTTCATCTCATTCATGTCTGATTCTACTGACAGTTGTACATACATAACCTATTGCTAAGGGTTTACTTTGTGCCTTCTACACACTAACCATTCCCACTTCATTTTTTTCTCTTTAGCAATTTGTCCTGACAGGATGATATGACAGAAGACTTGTAACAATAAAATTAGTATATTATGCCCCCATAATGAGGTCTGGAGGTGATGGATATATATATATTTGAATCACCATATCATTATGTCCAGACAATATCTTCTGAACCACTCAACCTTTTTGTAAACCAGCTTGGTATTGTAGTGCATCATAGCCCCGAAGGGAGGCCGGGGATGTCTGGAATCTCAGGGCTGTCATTTTGGATTCTCCTCTCTTGTTTTTTCTGCCTAGTCCTCTTGCTATTTCTGTCTTATATGGCACTGGTATTTGCCATTATGCATTTATATAACATTTTTTTATTTCATATTGTGTCTGTCCATTCCTTTTTTATATTTTTCTTTAATCTGGTATCACTGAATTAGATGGAATGGTTGACGATACCAGCAACTCTTCAAAATTTGTGTCTGATGTTTGTGTCTGTGTGTTTTATGTTTGTGAAGTGATTGGTTTTGTAGACTGACTTGACAGAGGGTTGATATATGGGTCATTCTCCTGAAAACTGGTCAAAACTGTGACATGGAGGGTAAAAATTCAGAGTGTGAATTTTTTTATGTTATTATTTGGAAATGAAAGCTTGACATCTCTTGTGTACATAAATATAAGACATAAATTGACAGGAACTTGGTTAATGTGCATTATGTTATGTCATAGGTCAGTGTCTCGCGTGTTACGGAAGACGCCAGAAATGCATGAATGGAGTCAGCTCAGTGGCCAGTTTGACTCTTGCCTTTTTTATTATACAATATTTCCTAATTAATAAAGGAATATCTGTCACTTCTGACATAATTTTGTTTTTGTTTTTTTGTCCTGCCTCTTTAACAATTTTGGTTTAAAATGTCTTCTTTGAAGTACAGACATGCACAAAATAGATTACACATTTCTTTTCCTTAGTATTTTTTTTCTTTTTTTCTTTTTCCCTCCAAAGTAATTTGGGGGAGGGGGGAAGGATGCACTGCACTAACTTGGTCTGAACCGTATATATAAATATACATGTCAGAGGGATATTTGTTTCTTGCTTTCTAAAGTTAACAACCAGTTGCACTTAATTAGTAATCTGTCTCACATGTTGAACCATTGACCAAAAAACTTAATAAACAAGTGTATTCATTACAAAAGCAATGTTCTTTCCACATTTTCTTGATTGGAACCAGTATTGACCCCAGCTTTAGATATCGGATAGCCAAGAGTGACAGAAATCTAGTCCACAGTCCCGCAAGCCATATTCTCTGACTCGCACCCTGTGTAACAGCAAGAAAATCTTTTCACAGTGTCTTACCCTGTCTTCTGATGATGTACCGTCAAACTAATTTGGATTGCAAAAGTTTCAGTTTCAGATTGTAGTAAAGTAATACACCACACACAGCGCAAAAAGAGGTCAAACATTGCTGCCGCAAGTCAGCTGATGTGGACTGGTATGTTAGGGTAGGTCGAAAGTCAATGGTACAAGCAGAAATATTTATTTTGTGTGCTCGCACGTTACACCATTGTAAGACACCACGTCAACCACCCCTGAAGAAATTACTGTAATTTACTATGTATCTACTCTCATGTCATCAAACAAGCATTAAAAATAAGGTGAAATGTGGTTATCTACCAAGCTGATGAAAAAAGAAGTTCTTTAGTTTCTGTTGTGAACAAGTCACAATATCATGATACACACTCAGAAGACACCATCGGTAACATGCGAGACACTGATTATCTTTCCTTTGTTTGGAGCTGTTAATAGCAAGCAACACACAACAAATACCATTTGTATGTAAGAACTGGCCGCCTTCTTTCTCATGAAACCTGTTTTTATTCCATCATGAACAATTCCAAGGAAATATCTGCTGTCAGCTCACCTTCCCATAGCCATGTCACAAATGGCAGCCATGAAAATGTCACAATTTTTACCCAAAAAGGCTCACAGCGCAAGAAATAATGATGCATTTACCCATTGTGGCATTTCCCTTATTTCTCCAAACACATTACATCAGAAATATAGCAGTAGTTTAAAAACTTCCATGTTTCAGTTTAATTTTTATTTCATCGGGGAAAGCAGCACCCTCTTTGGTCCATTTTTTCAGGAGAATGACCCATGTATGTGAGAAGAGTTTAGAAATGTGCATTTGCTTATGACCTGAGTTTGACTGTCCTGAGGTGACCCTGTGTGGTTGACAGGACATTAAAATCCAATTGCTACTACTGCTAGTGCATCATTAGGAGCTGGAGTGTCATCATCATGTAAAAAAAATAAAAGTTACTATATTACTTATTAGGGTGCAAGGTCACAATTGGTAAGCCAATTTCATGTGTGCCTACATTTATTTTTGTGTATGTAAAACTGATCAACCCAAATAATCTGTGGTTCGAAGTCCACTATTATTCGCAGTCATTACTTCACAAGTGAAGATATGCAATGCAGATGATTTTGCTCAATTAACATTTTGGCAACATAGTTGCAATGTATTTGTGTTTCTCAAAGCTTAATTCATATTAAAAGAATTAAACTGTCACTGAATTGTGTTTGTATACACTGTGTGTGAGAGGCATTGAACTCTGTGCCAATCTCTCTCTCTCTCTCTCTCTCTCTCTCTCTCTCTCTCTCTCTCTCTCTCTCTCTCTCTCTCTCTACTTTTGTTGTTGTTGTACATATTTGTGAATGTGCAATACTTTTATTTTGAACACTGACACTAACTCATGTGACAAAAAACTTAAGATGTATGAGAGCACCTTGTTTCTTCTTCAAAAAAACACAAAAAACACACACATGCACATGAGATAGGCACAAACATCTGCAGGACACACACATAGATATTGGAGCGTGCGTGTGTGTGTGCATGCATGCATTTGTGTGTGGGTCTGGGTGGGTGTGAATGTGTGTGTGTGTGTGTGTGTGTGTGTTCATGTTGTATGCATTGAATTTTGACAATATGTATTTCTTGTAAAGAATGTGTAAGCGCTTCAGGCCTGTGCGGGTTAGGCACTCTAAGTATTCATTATTATTATATTGAGCCTCTCACACACCTAAAACATCTGCCTGATAAAAGATAATGGAACTAATGAAACAAAAACAGGCTTATGTTTTTTGCAATGATATACTTGTGTGTGTGTGTGTGTATATAGTGTCCAACGTTCACTTTTGATAGTCAAAGAATTCCTTATAGCAGTGCCATGCACTTTTAACAAATATTCCATTGGTCATATATTCACTGGTGGAGTGTTTTTGAACTTCATATCTTGCTTTTAAATAGTGTTTCAGATTGAAATATACTGATTATTCTTATAAGCCCATTTGTCCAAACTGAGTGTAAGAAATATTCTAATTTTCATTCTATAAAAAGAATGAACCCACTGGTCTCAGATGACCGCCCCCCCCCGCCCCCCCACCCCACCCCTTTTTCATTTTTACCCCTTTTTAGTATTTTGCAAAATGAAATTCCCTTGCGAATTTCATGAAATATGGACCCCAGTGAAGCACTCTACTGAGTTCAGTAACTCTAGACACAGTAGAAATACTGGATCCCATTTGTACAAAGCTCAACCTGTAAGTTGTAACCCACTTGTTGTTGTTGTTGTTGTTGTTGTTGTTGTTGTTGTTGTTGTTGTTGTTGTTGTTGTTGTTGTTGTTGTTGTTGTTGTTGTTGTTGTTGTTGTTTGGGTGGGTGGGTGGTGGAGGGGGGGGTGAGAGAGAGAGAGAGAGTAGTTGATTATCTGTATATAATATACAAATTTCATTTACTGAAAATGATTTATTGCTGCGCAGAGAGGAAACAAGTCTTATAGGCAGAATTACTGCACTCTCCTGCAAGTTTTTTTAAACTGATATGGGCCCATTTATTGTCCACTACTTGGGTGCCGACAAAGGCACCGATGTCATTAAAAAATGTATTTAGTGTTCAACCTAGCTAACTGTAGGAGGGCCTGGTGGATCAGGCTGTCTTACAAGTCATTGCAGTGCCATGTTAATATACTATGTAGCAACTTGTAGCCTGTTGCCATGGACTTACATTATGTATATATATCTGTTACTTTAGGCTGCCATACACAATCAGTATGGCGCAGTGCAACAGGCTACTCAGAAGAAAGCAAAGTACAATACAATACAATACATACAACTTTATTGTCTCTGTGTAGAGAAATTTGCCTTCTGGATCGTCATTTACATAAAACATTCAATACATTTAGCAAAAAAACCATCAACAACTCAATGAAACACGGAGCTAAAAACCGCTCAAATACAAGGAAAACACTTAACAATAACACACACACGCACGCATGCACGCACGCATGGCAGTATATAATTCCTCACACGCACGCACGCACGCACGCACGCACGCACGCGCACACACACACAGACACACACACACACACATACACAGACACATTATTATTCTGGCTCACCAATAACTTAAAACATTCAATAAATATTGTAATAAAACAATCATTCCTTAAGTAAATATCACATCACATTCTTCAGTAAACATCACATTCTTCCTGGCAATCGGCACTTTGTATCGTTGGCCCGACCGGAGTTTCTGAGACTGAGAAAAGAGGGGGTGCTTTGCGTCGTCTAAGATCCGTGCAGTTTTCCGTTCAACTGCTGTAAGGTAGAGATCGCTTAGGGAGTCTTGTTTTGCACCAATTATCTTTCCTGCCATCCCAACAATACGCGCCAGTCTTGCCTTCCCCTTCACACCCAGGTTCCCATACCAGACAACAATGTTAAAAGTTAAAACACTCTCCACTAGACTTTTGTACACAATTTGTAACAGCTCACGACTAACATCAAAAGATCTCAGCTTTCGCAAGAGGTACAAACGTTGCTGCGATTTTTTATAGATAAGATCTGAATTGTCACTGAAACTTAAAGAGGCAGGTTACAGCAGTTTGCAATTTCATATGGTTAGTAGAAGTTCTTCTCTTTCCCTTTTCGTCTTCCTTGAAACCTACCGTTTCCCTCCCTGACTCGATTACACTTGGCTCTCACAAGATCGCCTTCTCTGATTCTGCCAGGAACCTTGGATTCATTCTTGACTCAAAACTGTCCATGAAGAAGCATGTCATAAAAATCTGTCAAACTGCTTATTTCGAGCTTAAACGCATTAGTTCAATCCGCAGGTTTCTCACTGAAGACGGAACCAAGACTCTTGTTACTTCCTATATCCTCTCGGGGCTTGACTACTGCAACTGTCTCCTCATGGGTACACCTAATTCTGTCATCCAACCTCTCCAGAAAATTCAGAACTTTGCTGCAAGACTTGTTCTCTTGGCACCCCGTCACCACCACTCAACACCTCTCCTGGAAAAACTGCACTGGCTTCCCATTTCAGAACGTATTAAGTATAAAGTAGCTTGTATGTGTTTCAGTGCTATAAGTGGTTCTGGTCCTGCTTATCTCTCTGAACTGCTGCATGTCTACACTCCGTCTCGTACACTACGCTCTTCTTCTGACAATACAAATGCAAGTCTCATGGCTTTCGCACCTTCTCTTGCTTTGGACCCCACATTTGGAATTCACTCCCACAAGACCTTAGACACTGCTCAACCCTGTCATCTTTTAAAGCCAAACTGAAAACCTTCCTCTTCTCACAGTATTTCCATCCTAACTAATATCACTACCCAGTTTCTGCTACAGTCAGTGTGTGTGTGTGTGTGTGTGGGTGTGTGTGTGCGTGGTGCGTGTGCGTGCGTGCGTGCGTGCGTGCGTGCGTGCGTGCGTGCGATGCGTGCGTGCGTGCGTGCGCGGTGCGTGTCGTGGTGGTGTGGTGTGTGTGTGTGTGTGTGTGTGTTGTGTGTGTGTGTGGGGTGTATTGTATGTAACGTGTTTGTTTGTATAATACTTTATGTAAATTGTTTTGTTTTGGACTATGCTCGACGCATGTATAGAATATCATATTTAGGTTAATATATAGTATATCATATTTAGGTTAATATGTATCATGTGAGCGCTCAGGGCGTTGATGAGCGCATGATAAATGTACATTATTATTAGTAGTAGTAGTATATATTGAAAACAACATAGGTGAAAGGACACACCCTTGAGGTGCCCCAGAATTCAGTACGACCTCTTCAGACAGGTTCCACAGTACAAGGTTTGAGTTGACATGCAAATCAATCAGTCTTTTTAGTAGCACATAATTATGGTTCAACTGTATTAAACGCACTAGAAAAATCAACAA
>JABMCL010000736.1:835000-957500 GCA_018857735.1 Alviniconcha marisindica | reverse complement strand
GATCAAAAGGTCGCGGGTTCGAATCCCTGCTGGAGCGGCGGGAGAATTTTCTTCTCCAGGGTCAACTTTCTGTGCTGACTCTTATTTCGGTATCCGTTCCACCCCCGTGTTACCGCAGTAGCACGTAAAAGACCCCGGTCATTCTGCCAATAGTGCAGGTGGCAGGTTACAGCTAAACACGCATACACCTTACGTATGTGGCTTTGCATGAAGTGACATGGTGCATGGTTGTATGGTGTACACAGAACGCACGAGATGGCAGCAGTTTCTTGTGGCACCAGCCATGCCAGCGCTGTAAGTACACCACTTCGGTGGATATTCAAAAACGCGCCATAAAAAGCTTAGCTAGTCACTCATGTAGAATCACATGCGAGAGCAGTGAGTCTGCTGGAGAGTGGAGAATAGCGCTATATAAAAGCGATCAATAATAATAATAAATTATCAAAACCATAGGTTTGGCTTTTGGACTGTAAAGTGTAATGATTGCTGATATTGTGATAAAAGAAAAGCTTAGTCACTGGTCTACCTCCATTCAGCATGCAGTCAGTTTGATGCTAACTCTACACTGCATGGAGGACCTGTGAAAAACAAGCTTGTTGAGTGTAAAATACTAAAAATTACAAGTTTCTCCAGTATTGTGTATGAGTGAAACAATTTAGGCTCAGGAGTCTAATGAACTGATGCCAATGGATGGTAAAGGCTTGGCTTAGTTCACAATGCAATTGCTAGACAGTTTCAAATATAATGTGTATAAAAAATGTAATCAGCTTGCAGTCTGCAGGTTCTTTGCCAAGTATACACTAATACTAACAGTAATTAAATACAGAAAAACAGCTGGAAAAAGTGAAAGATATCCAGAAAAGTGATTGTTCAGTGTCATTGATTTGACAAATGTATCTTATCAACTTTTTGAAATCATTATTTGACTTTATTTGATGAGAATTTAAATAATATTTGACTCTTTCACTTTCAGTCTTTGTGTCTTTACTTTCCTCAGAGTTGCTTACCTTTTTTTTTTTTTTGGCTTGGGTATATATTTTCATATTAGTTAGAAAATTGGTACATTTTTTAAATCTTTTATAGTTTAGTATTAATGTATTATACTAAATTCATATTGTGTAGTAAACAGGTATCGTGAAGCTGCAGCACTTGGCTTGCTAGCTTGGGTCAGACAACATGTCATTAAACTGTCTACTTAGTCTTGTAGTCTTGAGAAGAAAAAAAATTAAATCATGCTAGCTCTGTCTTGATTGGGAGGCTGGATTTAAAAGAAAATTTATAACATTTTAAAAAGTCACAAAAATGTGTCATTGAAAAAGTTAACCTCATTTGTTGTATATTCCAGTGTGTGTTGTCAGTGAGCGACTAGAAAGCGTGCAACAACTGAACATCAAGCCTCGTCGTGTATTGAAAGGACATCAAGGCAAGGTGCTGTGCATGGACTGGTCATCTGACAAACGACACATTGTCAGCTCCTCGCAGGTACTGACTCAGCAGTTCTTTATAGTACAGTTAGTGAGGTACACCCAGTAAATGGTCATTCTTTATAGTACAGTTAGTGAGGTACACCCAGAAAATGGTCATTCTTTATAGTACAGTTAGTGAGTTACACCCAGAAAATGGTCATTCTTTATAGTACAGTTAGTGAGGTACACACAGAAAATGGTCATTCTTTATAGTACAGTTAGTGAGGTACACACAGAAAATGGTCATTCTTTATAGTACAGTTAGTGAGGTACACACAGAAAATGGTCATTTTTTATAGTACAGTTAGTGAGGTACACCCAGTAAATGGTCATTCTTTATAGTACAGTTAGTGAGGTACACACAGAAAATGGTCATTCTTTATAGTACAGTTAGTGAGTTACACACAGAAAATGGTCATTCGTTATAGTACAGTTAGTGAGGTACACACAGAAAATGGTCATTCTTTATAGTACAGTTAGTGAGTTACACACAGAAAATGGTCATTCTTTATAGTACAGTTAGTGAGGTACACACAGAAAATGGTCATTCTTTATAGTACAGTTAGTGAGTTACACACAGAAAATGGTCATTCTTTATAGTACAGTTAGTGAGGTACACCCAGAAAATGGTCATTCTTTATAGTACAGTTAGTGAGGTACACACAGAAAATGGTCATTCTTTATAGTACAGTTAGTGAGTTACACACAGAAAATGGTCATTCTTTATAGTACAGTTAGTGAGGTACACCCAGAAAATGGTCATTCTTTATAGTACAGTTAGTGAGGTACACCCAGAAAATGGTCATTCTTTATAGTACAGTTAGTGAGTTACACACAGAAAATGGTCATTCTTTATAGTACAGTTAGTGAGTTACACACAGAAAATGGTCATTCTTTATAGTACAGTAAACAGTTAGTGAGTTACACACAGAAAATGGTCATTCTTTACAGTACAGTAAGTGAGGTACACACAAAAAATGGTCATTCTTTATAGTACAGTTAGTGAGTTACACACAGAAAATGGTCATCATCATTAATAATAATAACGATCATTTCTAAGGCGCAGATTCTTAAAAAGCCCTCAGCGCTTTACAAAGAACATGATGGGAGGCGCGGGAGTTGGTCATTGTACATGTACAAAACTCAAACAAACAAAGCAAAAATCAAACTCAGCCATGACTGGTTATGCCAATGAAGGGACACTTGTTATTTCCATGCTAGTGTCTTGCTACAGAAATCACCCTTTTGAGTCCCCCCCCCCCCCCCCCCCCAACCCCCCCCAACCCCCATAAAATTTGCAAATGGTTTGAGTACTGAGACTGGAAGCACCATAGCATCAAAGCATCTATGTAAACACTGGGTGCATTCACCCTGGGTGAAACATTTGTTCTGTCATGATTTTTTTTAAAGGTACATAAGCATTGCATACAGTTTATAAGAGAAATACATCCAAGTATAGTCCGATCTATCTGTGTAGTACAAATTTACTGCCATTTGAGCACCTAGTAAACAGTCGGCTAACTGACTTGTTTCTTTGCAGGATGGAAAGATGCTGATTTGGGATGCATTCACAACAAACAAGGTTTGTAGTAATACTCATAATTTATGTATTCAAACATTTTTCCTTCTGTCTTCCGCTTCTGAGATCTAGATTTAGCTTGTAGATAAATGCGTATCTGTCTGTCTTTTCTTCCCAGTTTGATGATTTTGCCCTGTTTTGCCCTGCTGTGACTAGTCTGTCTTTCTTCCTTGTTTGATGTTCTTGCACTGTGACTGTGTTTTGTCCTGCTGGTGCTGTGACCGGTCTGTCTTTCTTCCTTGTTTGATGTTCTTGCACTGTGACTGTGTTTTGTCCTGCTGGTGCTGTGACTGGTCTGTCTTTCTTCCTAGTTTGATGTTCTTGCACTGTGACTGTGTTTTGCCCTACTGGTGCTGTGACTGGTCTGTCTTTCTTCCTAGTTTGATGTTCTTGCACTGTGACTGTGTTTTGCCCTACTGGTGCTGTGACTGGTCTGTCTTTCTTCCTAGTTTGATGTTCTTGCACTGTGACTGTGTTTTGCCCTACTGGTGCTGTGACCAGTCTGTCTTTCTTCCTTGTTTGATGTTCTTGCACTGTGACTGTGTTTTGCCCTACTGGTGCTGTGACCAGTCTGTCTTTCTTCCTAGTTTGATGTTCTTGCACTGTGACTGTGTTTTGCCCTACTGGTGCTGTGACCAGTCTGTCTTTCTTCCTTGTTTGATGTTCTTGCACTGTGACTGTGTTTTGCCCTACTGGTGCTGTGACCAGTCTGTCTTTCTTCCTAGTTTGATGTTCTTGCACTGTGACTGTGTTTTGCCCTACTGGTGCTGTGACTGGTCTGTCTTTCTTCCTAGTTTGATGTTCTTGCACTGTGTTTGCACTGTTGCTGCCTGTCTGTTGCCAACCCAACTGTCACTGTCTCATGTGTGTGTGTGTTTTTCTTTTTCACACTGTGTGAATTGTCTATGATGTATGTTCAAATAAGATTTAGTCTAAGAGAAACATCATGGTGCAGTTTTCTGTTTGTGCAGGAGCATGCAGTGACCATGCCTACCACCTGGGTGATGGCTTGTTCCTATGGACCCTCAGGATCTGTGGTAGCTTGTGGGTAAGCATCAGGATCTGTTGTGGCTTGTGGGTAAATGTCCGGATCTGTTGTGGCTTGTGGGTAAGCATCAGGATCTGTTGTGGCTTGTGGGTATCGGGATCTGTGGCAGCTTATGGATAGATGCCAGGATCTGCAGTGGCTTGTGGGTAAGCATCAGGATCTGTTGGCTTGTGGGTAAGCGTCAGGATCTGTGGTTGCTTGTGGGTAAGCATCAGGATCTGTTGTGGCTTGTGGGTATCAGGATCTGTGGCAGCTTATGGATAGATGCCAGGATCTGCAGTGGCTTGTGGGTAAGCATCAGGATCTGTTGGCTTGTGGGTAAGCGTCAGGATCTGTGGTTGCTTGTGGGTATCAGGATCTATTGTGGCTTGTGGGTAAGCATCAGGATCTGTGGCAGCTTGTGGGTAAGCATCAGGATCTGTGGTTGCTTGTGGGTAAGCATCAGGATCTGTGGTTGCTTATGGGTCAGCGTCAGGATCTGTGGTTGCTTGTGGGTATCAGGATCTATTGTGGCTAGCGGGTAAGCATCGGGATCTGTTGTGGCTTGTGGGTAAGCATCAGGATCTGAGGTGGCTTGTGGGTAAGCATCAGGATCTGTGGTGGTTTATGGGTAAACTTACTGATCTGTTTTTGGTTAACCGGCTAATATACCCTTGTGACTAGAGTTTCAGGCTGTGCTGAGAAATGCAGTACTGGTAGATAAGAATTTATTGTTAATTGCCTTTTTCTCTCTCTAGCAGCTGTTCTCATCGGACACCAAAGTAGTCATGTGTGCAGATTGGTATACAAGTCTTGTCTCATGCCTTTTGGGTTGCCCCTCAGAGCAAATGGAACTTCATGGTGAAAACTGAATCGTGGTTTAGAAAAGGAAAGGAGATTCAACTTTATGTGGTGTGTGCATGGCAGGGGGTTAGACAACAAGAGCACCAAAAGGAAAGTGGATTCTAGCTTGACCAGTTTACGTGGTGTGTGCGTGGCAGGGGGCTAGACAACAAGTGCACCATCTACCCTCTCAGTCTGGAGGAGGACCCAGCGGCCAAGAAGAAAGCTGTTGCCACCCACACCAGCTACCTGTCTTGCTGCTCCTTCACCTGTTCAGACTATCAGGTGAGGTTCAGTTTTAAAAGATCTTTGATAATAATAACAATGAATACTAATTCTTATAAAGCGCTGTTCTCCAACCAAAGTTAAACTCACTGGGCTGTACAAAGATCTTATGACAAAAACCACATTAACATACATTTCAAACAAGCAGAACCTTAAATATATATTGTAGTCTACCAATATCGCCTATCAAACAATAACCATCTTACACACACACACGCACACACACACACACACACACACACACGTACACATACATACACACACAAAGTTTAATCTGAAGCAAAGTTGACTGGTAGCAACCTGAAACAAGATCCAAGCACAAGAAAGGTTAAAAAGAGGGTTGATTTTGATAGGCCAACACAAAACCTGTGCACGTTTTGGGGCAGATGCCTTTTCCCAAGCGATGGACTGGCAGGTGAACAACGATAAGTGTAAAGTGAAACATGCAAATTGTTTACTTATCCTGTTTTGGTTATTGGTGCTGGAAGTGTTGAAAAATGCTAGATCCCTTGAAGCATTGAAGTTTGCTAGAACCCATGAAGCGTTGAAGTTTGCTAGAACCCATGAAGCGTTGAAGTTTGCTAGAAGCGTTGAAGTTTGCTAGAACCCATGAAGCGTTGAAGTTTACTAGAACCCATGAAGCGTTGAAGTTTGCTAGAACCCATTCTTCAACACCTCCAGACACTCCAGCACCAATAACTAAAACAGAATAAGTAGACAGTTTCTGTGTGTTGTTCATCGTTTACCTGACAGACCACTGCTTGGAAAACGGGGTTTGGATCAGGGGAGGAGGTGCTAGTCCTGTTCTTTCGGGCTGGCAGATCAACATACATCTTCCTCAGTTATCAGAGGTTCTCAAACATTAAAGCTTATTTCAAGTGTAGCCTGAAAACATTTCTTTTCCCCAAAACTATAGACCTGCCATGTTTTTTCTTCCGTGCTGCTGTCTTCATCTGTCTCAAGTCTCTGCTGCCCATTTTCATTTTAAGTTATGTAAATTAAGCTTTGTATAGTCAGTATGCTTGTGTGTGCTGGTGCCTGTGTGTGTTTGTGTGTGCGTGCGTGCGTGTGTGTGTGTGTGTGTGTGTGCAGTCTGTACAGACAAGATTTTTCACTTTATAAACACTTCAGTTATTATTATTATTATTTTGGGCACTATTCGGGGGGTTTTAATCTGTGAATGTGCATTGATGATGTTTTTCCTTGGACTGGTCTGTCTTGGTGAGGAAGTCTTCTCGTTGTATCAGTGGGCGTCTGAGCGGTGCAGTTAATTGTCCAAATAAATCTGTAGGGTGTTTAGTCAAATTAGTGCCAGATTTGTGTGTTTTTAAAGCATGCACTAATGTACATGTATTCCTTATGCACAGATTTTGACAGGAAGTGGAGACAGCACCTGTGCATTGTGGGATGTGGAGAGCAGTCAGTTGATTCAGAGTTTCCATGGACATGCGGGTGATGTCATGAGTATTGACTTGTCACCAACAGAAACAGGAAACGTGTTTGTGTCAGGGGTGAGTAGTGGATGTAAAAGCCAGATCAAAGTAGTTCTTTATAAGTAGGCATTGTATTTGCATGTCATGATGTGTGTACATTTTGTTAAAATGTGTTGCGGAACAGCAAGTGGATGTAAAAGCCTGATCATATCATTGTGGTCAAAATATTTCTTTATAAGTATGCACTGTATTTGCATGTCATGATGCTTGTAAATTTTGTTAAAATGAGTTGAGGAACTGCAAGTGGATGTAAAAGTTAGATTATTTTGATGAAAGTATTTTTTGATAAGCATGCATTGTATTTGCATGTCATGATGTTTGTAATTGTTAAAGTGAGTTCTGCAAATTGACAAAAGATATTCTAGTATTACAGACCTTCATGTGTGTATATGCTGGTTGTGTTAGGATTATTGAATGTTTCAGAGTGTAATGTGTGTTGAGTCTGTTATTTGGGGAACTGTGCCTTACAAGAAATAAGTAAAAAAGATGTTTAAAAAAACTTTTTACGGTAAAGAATCAAAGTTCAGTCACTCCTTCTGTTACCCCTCTGACCACCCACCCCCTCCCCTCACTGCACTTTAAAAAAAAAAATATTGTGTGTATTTACTCTGCATTTACAGAAAAGGTTTCCAGAATGTATGTATTTGGAGATTATTGTGTACAGCTTGTCCTGGTTGATGTCTGTGTTCTATCCTGGTTGATGTCTGTGTCCTGTCCTGGTTGATGTCTGTGCTCTATCCTGGTTGATGTCTGTGTCCTGTCCTGGTTGATGTCTGTGTCCTGTCCTGGTTGATGTCCTGGTTGATGTCTGTGTCCTGTCCTGGTTGATGGCCTGGTTGATGTCTGTGTCCTGTCCTGGTTGATGTCTGTGTCCTATCCTGGTTGATGTCTGTGTCCTGTCCTGGTTGATGTCTGTGTCCTGTCCTGGTCGATGTCTGTCCTATCCTGGTTGATGTCTGTGTCCTATCCTGGATGATGTCTGTGTCTGTTACAGGGGTGTGACAAAGTGGCCATGGTGTGGGACATGAGGACTGGAGAGTGTGTGCAGATGTTTGAGTGGGATGAGGCAGACATGAACTTTGTCCTATCCTGGTTGATGTCTGTGTCTGTGACAGGGGTGTGACAAAGTGGCCATGGTGTGGGACATGAGGACTGGAGAGTGTGTGCAGATGTTTGAGTGGGATGAGGCAGACATCAACTTTGTCCTGTTGTGATTGATGTCTGTGTCTGTCACAGGAGTGTGGGACATGAGGACTGGAGAGTGTGTGCAGATGTTTGAGTGGGATGAGGCAGACATGAACTTTGTCCTGTTGTGATTGATGTCTGTGTCTGTTACAGGGGTGTGACAAAGTGGCCATGGTGTGGGACATGAGGACTGGAGAGTGTGTGCAGATGTTTGAGTGGGATGAGGCAGACATGAACTTTGTCCTATCCTGGTTGATGACTGTGTCTGTTACAGGGGTGTGACAAAGTGGCCATGGTGTGGGACATGAGGACAGGAGAGTGTGTGCAGATGTTTGAGGGGCATGAGGCAGACATCAACTGTGTGAGGTTTTACCCCAGTGGAGATGCCTTTGCCACAGGATCTGATGATGCCACTGTGAGTAAATGTCTTTTTAGTAGGGTCTTTCTTTCTTTTCTTCTGATGATGCAACTGTGAGTAAATGTCTTTTTAGTGGGGTTTTTCTTTCTTTTCTTCTCATGATGCCACTGTGAGTAAATGTCTTTTTAGTGGGGGTTTTCTTTCTTTTCTTCTGATGATGCAACTGTGAGTAAATGTCTTTTTAGTGGGGGTTTTCTTTCTTTTCTTCTGATGCTGCAGTCTTAAGCTTGATAGCTTCCCTTTTTATTTGCCGACCTGAGGGCACATCACAGGTCCTATCAATAGGAATGGAATAACAAATATGCTTACTGTAGCTTTTCTGCCAGTTTGTGTTCTAGTTTGTTCAAAATCAATGTTTGAAAGTTGTGCTGAACAGGGACACAAGTGGTGCCACGGTTTTAACTCTGCCATTTATGATTAGGGTAGTGGTGTGTTGAAATCTGTGTGTTTGTGCCATCTTATCAAGTCCCATTATTATTATTTTATTTTGCAGTGTCGCTTGTTTGACCTTCGGGCTGACCGTGAGGTGAACTGCTATCGGAAAGAAAGTATCATTTTTGGATGCAATGCTGTTGATTTCTCAGTCAGTGGTAAGTGATCTCACTGGACAGTGGAAGCTTTATACCCTCCACCCCCACCCGCACCCCTTCCTCCACTCCCTGTCTGACCCACTCCCCAACTTGTACCACACACCACAGTGCGTCCCCACTTGGACTGAGTAAAACCAATCTTTAGCAGGAGTAGGCTCAACATGTGTAGCCTCACAAAGGGTGAGACAAAATCTACAGATCAATGAGATTTGTTAGCGGCTTGGATATCTGATAGCATACCAGAGCTTCAGTGAACTTCCACAGCACTAAAATAAGGAATTTTGCTCTTTTTTTTTTATTGTGCATTTTTAGAAATGCTCTAAATTATGCATCTGTGTACGTATAGGATTCAGAACCTCTTGGCTTTAGTGAATAGAGTGCATCGTGTGTGTGCGTTTTGGAGGGGAGGGGATGTGTGTGTGGATATGTGTGTGTGTGTGTGTGTGTGTGAGTGTGTGTGTGTGTACCTACCTGCATATGTTTCTGTGTTTGTGTATGCACACCAGTCTGTATTTTTGTGTTTGCATCTAGGTCGACTGCTGTTTGGAGGTTACAACGACTACACAGTGAACATCTGGGATGCGCTAAAAGGGACCCGGTCGGCTATTCTGTATGGACATGACAATCGTGTTAGCTGTCTTCGAATTTCACCGGATGGCACTTCTCTCTGTACTGGAAGTTGGGACTACACTCTCAGGGTGAGGGTTCTTTGTGTGAAATGTGACCCTTGCCCACAAAATCAGTCTTAAGTTGTATTTTGCATATTTTGAGATATGCATAATTTTCGAAACTGCAGCCGCTGCAGATTATTTTGATATTCAAGTTAAGACAGCTGGAAAAAAAGAGGATTCTTGAAGTTGTGGCTATTTGAAGTTGTTAAGTAGCCTTTTTGAGAGAGAAAAAAACTGTATGATTTTGTTTCATTTTGCATGTTTTCCTTTGCAGCAGGGCTTTAGAGTTCACCAAACTTCCTGACTTTGTTCATGTTAATAAATCAGACAAAGGTATACGACATACTGGGGTTCTGTAGTGGCATGAATACATTTTATTCTGCCAGATTTCAGTCATTTCGCATAGCATAACTGGGGCGGGGAATAGCTTAGTGGGTAGAGCGTCCAACTGAAAAGCCAGGCACAATGCTGAAATGTTTACAAATCCCTGGTGTAGCAAGAGAGTTTTTTCCTCGAGTCAACTTGTAGTGCACTCTCTTACAGTGACTGTACAGCCACTGTGCACAATTGCATGCATCAGCCTCTGTGCTCACATTAAAAATCACAAATACTGGCGGCTTTACCATTGCTGGACACACGAAAATACTGCACGCACCGACAGGAGTGGGTAGCGCTTCTCGTGCAGCTGCTGTGCTGCATTTCCCGCAAGGGACAGTGAAGTACTAATTTAAAACTGAAAACCATTAGCATCATTTACTCCAGGGTAGGAGCATTTAAACCCTTTTTTTAACAATTTAATGCTATTTCTAACAGAAAAAGAAAAGAAAAACCCACCAAAAGCCTACTTGATAATATAAGGCGTAAAGAAAGTAACTGTGAAAAAAGAAAAAAGAGTTACTCCTAGGGCTGATTGACAGCTGCCACTTAAGACTTTTTGTTTTCGGAGAAAAATAGAGAGTATAAATTTTTTATTTTGCTCATCTTGTTCGATTTTTGGACCTCTCTGAACTGCTGCATGTCTATACTCCATCTCGTACACTACGCTCTTCTTCTGACACCCACATGCTGGAAATCCAACAATACAAACGCAAGACTCATGGCTTTTGCACCTTCTCTTGCTTTGGACCCCACATTTGGAATTCACTCCCACAAGATCTTAGACACTGCTCAACCTTGTCACCTTTTAAAGCCAAACTGAAAACCTTCCTCTTCTCCCAGTATTTCCATCCTAACTAATACCAGTACACAGTTTCTGCTACAGTCATTGTGTGTGTGTGTGCGCATGTGTGTTTGTAGTGCGTTGTTTTTTTTTGTTTTTTTTTTGGTATAATACTTTATGTAAATTGTTTTGGTAGGACTATGTTCTACATGTGTATAGAATATGTGAGCACTCAGGGCATTGATAAGCACATGATAAATGTACATTATTATTATTATTATTATATATATGACAAATTGACATTTAGATTTACCATTTTTAATACCAGATGTTAAAAAAACTTTTGACGCTGACAAAGCATAATCTAAATCTAAAGTACTCACAAACTTCTGAAATGAGTAACATAATTATGTATGTGTTGAAAAAAATGTCAGCTTCTTGCAACAACACCAACAACAAAAACAAAAAACAACCATAACAAAAAATAAGCATCAAAGGATTTCTTTCTTGACTTACTGATGGAAGTAGAGACAAATGTGATGTTAACAGGGAGTGGCAGCACTGTGTGTGTTTTGTGGGGTTTTCTGACTCCTAGGTCATCTTGTGTGTGCATGTGTGAGTGTGTGGGTTTTTCTGACTCCTAGGTCATCTTGTGTGAGTGTGTGTGTTTTTCTGATTCCTAGGTCATCTTGTGTGTGCGTGTGTGAGTATGTGGGTTTTTCTGACTCCTAGGTCATGTTGTGTGAGTGTGTGTGTTTTTCCGACTCCTAGGTCATCTTGTGTGTGCACGTGTGAGTTTGTGGGTTTTTCTGACTCCTAGGTCATCTTGTGTGTGCGCGTGTGAGTGTGTGGGTTTTTCTGACTCCTAGGTCATCTTGTGTGTGGGTTTTTCCGACTCCTAGGTCATCTTGTGTGTGCATGTGTGAGTGTGTGTGTTTTTCTGACTCAAAGGACATCTTGTGTGTGCACGTGTGAATGTGTGTGTTTTTCTGACTCCTAGGTCATCTTGTGTGAGTGTGTGTGTTTTTCTGACTCCTAGGTCATCTTGTGTGAGTGTGTGTGTTTTTCTGACTCCTAGGTCATCTTGTGTGAGTGTGTGTGTTTTTCTGACTCCTAGGTCATCTTGTGTGAGTGTGTGTGTTTTTCTGACTCCTAGGTCATCTTATGTGAGTGTGTGGGTTTTTCCAACTCCTAGGTCATCTTGTGTGAGTGTGTAGGTTGTTCTGACTCCTAGGTCATCTTGTGTGTGCATATATATGTGAGTGTGTGTGTTGTGGGTTTTCTTCTGACTCATAGGTCATTGTGTGTATGCACGTGTGAATGTGTGTGTTGTGTGGGTTTTTGTAAACTGAGTGCTGAGCCTGTTTCAGGTGTGGGCATGAGAGGGAAGGTGAAGACTCCAACCTGCTGCTACTGGGACAGTGCTGACAGCGAGAGATGATGCACACTGCAAATGCTACTCTTGCACCATCACACGGCATCTCCGGCATCTCTCCATCAGTGCGTTACATCCTATGTGTGGCTGAACCCATCAGCAGGTTGCACCTTACATAGACAGCCACTGAGAGAGGGCAGAGTATGCACCACCCGGTCTGCCAGCCCTGCCACCCAGTGAGGACAGGCCTCTGCTGAACATTCTCACTGGCATCAGATTTGCACAAATTCACCACTTAGAAAACATTTTCTGTATCTCTGTTCATGAGGTGGTATTAGAATTTTGACCACCGGTTCCGAGTCTTAGGGGGAATAATCTCACAAATGAAGAACATTCACCCACTTGCATCAGCTGGTTAATTGTTATGGCATCTAGAGTCAGATTTGTACACATCGTCATTTGTGTTTTTTTCTCCTTTGTATGTCTTGTCATTATTTTTGTTTTATGGTGCATGAAGTTGTGATCTGTAAATGGGCAGATGAAATCTTTATTTGATTCAGTTACTTTTTGTGTTTCAGCTGTTCTTGGTTTTCTCAGTGGAAGGCCCTGTTGACAAGATTTACCAAAGCCTTCTGTCTAACAGTGCTATATTAGCAAGTAGTCAACAGTTGTAAAATATTTTGTAGTGAATTTCTTTTGGTAGTACTCTACCTTTTAGAAGAAAATAGCTTGTTCTGTGAGGACTAAATTTTGCAATCTACTTACAGTTAAGGTATGTGTGTGTGTGTGTGTGTGTGTGTGTGTGTGTGTGTGTGTGTGTGTGTGCATGCATGTGTGTGGAAAAGGTGTAAAGCCGCATGATCTTTATCTGATCATGAGCAGGTCTTGTTGAATGTAAACAAATGTAATTAGTTTTACCTCTGTATTTATCCCACTGTCATCAAGTTGTCCAGTTTCGCTTCTTGAAGCAGCAAGCAGCAAGTGAAGAGACCATTTTCTGTTGGCTTTTTTCACAATCACTTTGTGACCTCCAGAAATCATCTGACTGTCCAAATAGGAAGTGGGAGTGGGTATCATTAAACGGTAGCCAGACTCTCTAGTTTGGGACATGAAAAGCCAGTGGGACACTCAAAACTTGGTGTTTGTAACTTGTGTTGGCTTGGTGGGTGGGTGTTTTGCTGCACAACCCCTAACACTGACACTATCTTCAAAATAATGAAGGAGAGGTTGCTTTACAGAAGAAGATGATCAGCTGAGCTGGAAGTGAAAGTGTGAGGAGGTGAAGGAACACATCAGTGTGTGGTTTTGTGATGTTACAGTTATCTTTATTTTGATGAAAATTACCTCAGGATGGCTTCAGATTGCATAGATTTTGGTCTTTGGTGGGAGAGATGGAGGGCAGGGGGAGAGATGGGGGGGAGGGGAGGGGGGGGGGCACACCCCCAGGCCCACCTAGTTTTCAGTTTTTTCTTTGAAGCAATTCTCATGCCTGCAAGACTGAAGCGTTTAGCAATGGTCAGTTTCCTTTAACATCACAATGATCCAGGCTGACTTTTCCCCTGTTGCCAGCAAACAACCTAGGAAAAGATGATGTTTGGAATGATGGAAAGAGAGTGAGGCAATGGGGCCATTGACTCTGTGGGCTGTGCCCATGTTCAGCTGGGGTCCAGCTGGATGTGAGCCGCTGTGTCTGCATCATTTGAATCAGAAATGTCATCGGCCCAAATGTGTCATCCATCAACAGCACTTGCGGATCACAGCTGTGGGTTTCAGACGGCAGATGGCTCGCAGCGGAATGCAAGCAGCACTCAGCCCTGGGCTTGAGCTGAGCCGAGCGTGGCTGGCATCCCACGTCCTGCACTCAGGTTGGAAGCCTTTGGCTGGGTGTTAATGGGCCCAGTGACGCCATATGTCTGACTTTAAGACGGAGGTCCCAGCAGTTGGTTGGAGAAGGAGACTAAAGTAATGCTTCATGCTACTTGGACATGGGAATGATTGCGCAGTAACGTGTGAGACATTGTAATGCTGTGTTAATTGTGGGGGCAAAGCGGGATATGTCTATGTCTGTCCATAAGTAATGCTGTGTTAATTGTGAGGGCAAAGCGGTATATGTCTGTGTCTGTCCATAAGTAATGCTGTGTTAACTGTGGGGGCAAAGTGGTATATGGCTGTGTCTATCCATAAGTAATGCTGTGTTAATTGTGGGGGCAAAGTGGTATATGGCTGTGTCTATCCGTAAGTAATGCTGTGTTAACTGTGGGGGCAAAGCAGTATATGGCTGTGTCTGTCCGTAAGTAATGCTGTGTTAACTGTGGGGGCAAAGCAGTATATGGCTGTGTCTGTCCATAAGTAATGCTGTGTTAACTGTGGGGGCAAAGTGGTATATGGCTGTGTCTGTCCATAAGTAATGCTGTGTTAACTGTGGGGGCAAAGCGGTATATGGCTGTGTCTATCCATAAGTAATGCTGTGTTAACTGTGGGGGCAAAGCGGTATATGGCTGTGTCTGTCCATAAGTAATGCTGTGTTAACTGTGGGGGCAAAGCGGTATATGGCTGTGTCTATCCATAAGTAATGCTGTGTTAACTGTGGGGGCAAAGCGGTATATGGCTATGTCTATCCATAAGCCACGAGGTTAAAGAGAAAGGTAAGCCAAAGCAGGGCCCACAGCTTGCAGCCCAAACATCTTGCAATGAGACCAAATCCTTTCACATGTTAGGTGCTGTGGCTTGCATGTTCTTTAAAACATCTGTGTTTGCTCTTTAACAAAGGGACCGGAAAGAATTGAGAATTTTAATAAATTTATTCTGTTCTTGGACCAAAGCTGATAAAAAAAATTGAGTGAGCTTTGGAAACAAGAGGTGCTTTTTAATCTCAATTTTTTAATGTTTTGCAGGTTAGGATAAGCTTGTTTTTATGTTTCTGTCTGGGGTTTTTGTTATTGTGTGTGTGTGTTTAGATTTGTTGACAGTCAGATATTTTAATTTTTCATTTATCCCAGTATTATCAGTTTTTAAGAGGTATTTGACAAGTGCATGGGAATATGTGGCTGAATGAAATTTCCTGTTTCTGGCACTGAACAAACTGAGACCACTGTAGTGTTTTATATACAGCATGTGATAATAACAGTGTTGTGTTCAGAACAGCATGGATAAAAGGAGCACTTCATAATAGGTGTGTTTTGTTTTTGTTTTAATGGCGGTGGGGGGGAGGGGGTGGGGGGTGGTATTCTTAGTCTATGCAGTGCTAAGTGTTCATCTGTCAGGGGCAAGACTAGCATTCAGGTTTTTTCGGCTACTGTCAAGTAAGTATCCTTTGGACTGTGTATGGAAATAATCTAGTCATGTTTTGATGACCATGACATTTTCTGGGTCATGACAGTTTCAGAAATTTCACAAATATAAGTTTTATCGTCTTGGTAAGGCCTGACCAGATCAAGCTCAAACTTAGTTGTGTTGTGACAAATACAGACCATGCACAAAATGCTCTTTGTGGCTTTTTCAGACAGTCCAGACATTTCCAGATTTGGCAAAGAATTTGTTTTTGTTTTAAGTATTTGTGAGATTTTTCATACTTTGCCAGACAATAAACTCTGTAAAGTTTTATGCTGCCATACCATTTTTCCTGACCTTGATCAAATGCCAAGATCACAGCGATATTGGCAAGAAAGTGGTGTTTATGCGATGTTTTTATTTATTTGAGTGCAAACTTTGTATGAGTGTTACCTACATGGACATGATCATGTGCATATATATATGCTTAAAGCGACTTTTGCATTTTTGACTGTAGTGAAATCATTGGTTCATGACCACGTTCAGTTGTAGTTGAATGCGATGCTCACCACCATGTTGGATGGAAGTCGGATGCTGAGCTATCCAGCAGAGTTAATGCTGATCAAAGGAGAGGGAGAGGAGGGGTTATCTGCCTACTGCAGTTCTTTCGTGCTGATGATAAACAAAAGTACCCATTTAAGTGGTTGGTTGGTTTTCACTTCATTGTGTGGCAGCCACTGGCACGTCATTTTAACTGTGCCTCGCACAATGTTTGGTGTGTTTTTGCTGAAATTGAAAGGAATTTTCGCTGTATCTCACAACATTTGGTGTGCTGGTGCTGAAACTGAACACGATTGCAACTCTAAAGAGGAATTTATAGCAGTTGGAGAATTGGGTGACGGTGAACTGAATGAAGTCGTGCAGCAGTTTGACTTGAACCTGATATGAGTGACGCTGTTAGTGGTACTGCGGTGCAAAGTCTACAAGCAAAAGGAGTCCAGAATAGATGCAGCAGTGCTGAGGTGGATCATACTGACAGTTTTGTGATGGACTCATTTTGCACTGATGTCAAGACTCCTCTCTTCTCTTTCGGTGCTGAAGAATTGATTTTGGTCTCATTGGTTACAGTTGTATGCATGGTACTGGCCGTTTTGTAAGTATACACATTGGTCGTGGCACAGGAGCAGGGCGAATGTCAAGTCACTCTGAGCAGCTTGCATACACACAGACACACACACACTTCTTGACAGGGAACAATTAATAGCCATGAGTCAGGCGCGAAAGAGTAAGGGGAGGTAGCTGCTGGGCATTAATTTTCCTGCCTTGGCAGAAAACAACAACTTCATGTTGGTGTTTTCTCAGAGGTTTTTTGACTGGGTGCTTTGGAAATTGGGTGCATTATGATGTGTTTTGGTTAAGTATTACCTGTTTTGACCAGTTTAGGTGATCATCCCCTGTTTAAAAATCAGCTGGAGCATCAGAACAATGGAATACAAATTTGTTTTTGTTGCACGTTATTGTATGTGAGTCAGCTGAGCATTTGCTTTTCTTGTGAATTAGTTTGCCCTTCGTAAGTGGTGATGTACAGGATGTTTTACTTACTGCCACAAATCTGCTTTGCGCACATTTTTGTGTGTTTGTGTTGCTGGGCTAAAAGCTTGAGATTCACCCAGTAAGGGGCTGGGGGGATATAGCATGCTGGTGATACCTGCAGCCGTCTCCCTACTGCTAGACACACTGTTTAAGCTAGGAATCCATTTTAGGCCTTCATTTGCATGTGGAAAGCATTTGCGGTAATCACAATAGTAGAAGTGAAGAGTATCTGATTCCTTGAACACGTTTGCATTAATGTTTTATTTGTGTTTTGTGTCAGTTTGCATTTACATAAATTTCCCATCACTTTGGGGAGACATTTTTTATGCTAATGCACAGGGATGGACTTGTGCAAGTGCAGCGCAAATGAATATGCATCATGGATCCCCAGCTTTACATGTACACATGTACACACAGGGGCAGTGCAAATGAATACGCATTATGGATTCCTAGCTTTACATGTACATATATGTACACAAGGGCAGTGCAAATCAAAAAAGCATTGTGGATTCCTAGCTTTACTCGTGCGTGTGTGTACTCACAAGGGCAGTGTTGTCCAGCGTTTGGGTAGCTGCACTATAACCACTGGGATATTGTCAGTAATAGGCGTTTTCCTTTTACATGGCTAAAGGTAATCCAGACCTGGGAATCTCAGCACATCTCTTTGGTCCTTATTTGTAACGATCCTTGGTTGACCAGTCTGTTTTCCTTTGCTATTATGATTACCATGCACGCAGTTGATCTTTTTCTTTAGTCATGCTGTTTTGCTCAGTTGATTGTCCCATTTAGATCTCTCGTTAAACCTAGTCCACTCATGTTAATGTTTGCCATATCTGTGTATTATGTTCTTTTACTGCTGTTATTGTTGCTGGGAATTGTTTTCTGCCAATGTCTGGAAATGTGTATGTCATCTGAAACAGAATGAGTCTTAAGTCTTGAGTTTTTTTTCTGTACAGGTTTCTGTGGATGGTTTTACAGCCTCTGTTTGCTGAATAGGGTTTCTGTGGGTTGTTTTACAGCATATATGTCTGTATGTTTTTTGAGTAAGACTTCTGTAAGTGGTTTTGCATTTTCTGTCCTCTGAAAAAGGTTTCTTTACATGACTTTTGTAGTTTCTGTCTTCTAAATAAGGTGGGCTGTTTTGCAATTTCTGTCTTTTGAATGCAATGTTTTTGTCTTGCAGTTTTTGTCTTCTGAATGCAAGGTTTGCGTGGGCTGTTTTGCAGTTTCTATTTTCTGAATGCAGTGTTTCTGTTTTACAGTTTCTGTCTTGTGAATGCAAGGTTTATGTGGACTGTTTTGCAGTTTCTGTCTTCTGAATGCAATGTTTGTGTGGGCTGTTTTGCATTTTCTGTCTTCTGAATGCAAGGTTTGTGTGCGCTGTTTTGCAATTTCTGTCTTGTGAATGCAGTGTTTCTGTTTTACAGTTTCTGTCTTCTGAATACAAGGTTTGTGTTTTGCAGTTCCTGTCTACTGAATGCAAAGTTTGTGTGGGCTGTTTTGCAGTTTCTGTCTTGTGAATGCAAGGTTTCTGTTTTGCAGTTTCTGTCTTCTGAATGCAAGGTTTGTGTGGGCTGTTTTGCAGTTTCTGTCTTCTGAATGCAATGTTTCTGTTTTGCAGTTTCTGTCTTCTGAATGCAAGGTTTGTGCAGTTTCTGTCATGTGAATGCAAGGTTTGTGTGGGCTGTTTTGCAGTTTCTGTCTTGTGAATGCAATGTTTCTGTGTTGCAGTTTCTGTCATGTGAATGCAAGGTTTGTGTGGGCTGTTCTGCAGTTTCTGTCTTGTGAATGCAATGTTTCTGTGTTGCAGTTTCTCTCCTGTGAATGCAAGGTTTGTGTGGGCTGTTTTGCAGTTTCTGTCTTGTGAATGCAATGTTTCTGTGTTGCAGTTTCTCTCCTGTGAATGCAAGGTTTGTGTGGGCTGTTTTGCAGTTTCTGTCTTGTGAATGCAATGTTTCTGTGTTGCATTTTCTGTCATGTGAATGCAAGGTTTGTGTGGGCTGTTCTGCAGTTTCTGTCTTGTGAATGCAAGGTTTCTGTGTTGCAGTTTCTGTCTTGTGAATGCAAGGTATGTGTGGGCTGTTTTGCAGTTTCTGTCTTGTGAATGCAAGGTTTGTGTGGGCTCTTTTGCTGTTTGACTTCTGAATGAGTGTCTAGGGGCTGTATTGTAGCTTCTGTCTTCTTAACACAAGCTCTCTGTGGTTAGTTCTGCAGTTTCTGTTTTGCCTTTGTGATCATAAGGTAGAGGTGGTTTTGTTGCCATAGGTTTTAGTATTCTGAACACAAGGTTTGGCGGGTGTTTTTAGATTTAGTGTTCTGAACACAAACTTTTGGGTGTTGTTTTTGAATGTAGTCTATTCTGAACACAAGGTTTTGGCTGTTGTTTTTGAATTTAGTCTATTCTGAACACAAGGTTTTGGCTGTTGTTTTTGAATTTAGTCTTTCTGAACACAGGGTTTTGGCTGTTGTTTTTGAATTTAATCTATGCTGAACACAAGGTTTTGGCTGTTGTTTTTAAATTTAGTCTATTCTGAACACAAGTTTTAGCTGTTGGTTTTTGAGTTTAGTCTTTCTGAACACAAGGTTTTGGCTGTTGTCTTTAAATTTAGTCTATTCTGAACACAAGGTTTTGGCTGTTGTTTTTGAATTTAGTCTTTCTGAACACAGGGTTTTGGCTGTTGTTTTTGAATTTAGTCTGTGCTGAACACAAGGTTTTGGCTGTTGTTTTTAAATTTAGTCTATTCTGAACACAAGTTTTAGCTGTTGGTTTTTGAGTTTAGTCTTTCTGAACACAAGGTTTTGGCTGTTGTCTTTAAATTTAGTCTATTCTGAACACAGGTTTTAGCTGTTGGTTTTTGAGTTTAGTCTATTCTCAACACTAGGTTTGGGATGGTAGCTTTGCAGCTTCTGTCTTCTGATCATAATATTTCTGTAGTAGGCATTTTGCAGCTTCTATCTTCTGATCAGTTTTCAGTAGTAAATGTTTTGCAGCTTCTGACTTCTGATCGTAATGTTTCAGGTGTAGGTGTTTTGCAGCTTCCGTTTTCTTATCTTGATGTTTCTGTAGTAGGTGTTTTGCAGCTTCTGTCTTCTGATCATAAGAACAAAAACCACATCATGGAAAGTGTTAATATTCTGCATGCTTTTGGGTGACGCTTTGTTGTTTGAATATGCCCATGGGACACATGCGCGACTGTCAAATAGCAACATACACAATTTGTTAAGAATTCTTCTGCAAAACATGACCTATGAGCAAAGACTGAAAGTTAAATAGCTTCTATAGGTAATTATGCAAATGTACATGTTTAGTATTTCTTTGTTGTCATCATATGTACAGTGTACAGACAATTTGATGTATATATTATTGTAACTTATCTTCTTACAGTAACTTAATGTCTCATTAACTGAGCATTAGATTGTACTGTATTCTGAAATGTTTGTTTGTGATACAGTTTCTACTTCAATGTTTTAAGCTTTTGTAGTTTAGTTGTTGTTGTTTTTAAGATCCTTGTGATCATCAGCAGTATTTCTTTGTTGCCCTGCCCTTTCTGTTGGCATTCTTCTCTTTAATTTTAAAATGATTTAGTTCATTGTCCTGTTTATAAATTATCTACATAAGTTCAGCTTGTCAGTATTATATTTATACACTTCAGTTACGCATGAACAGTTCTGATCTTAGTTTTGTTTTGGTTCAGAGTTGTCTCACTTTACATTTGTTGGTATTCAGATGATTGCATTGTTAGACTGATTCACTTGTACAGTTTATTATTGGAGTTGATGGACACCACCAAAGTGCAATAAAGCAGTGAATCACTTCCGTTGGCATGGTAACTGCTGTATGTTCCAGACTCTGGCCGGGATGGTCCACCGGTCACTGTCTTCATTTTCCTTTGCAATGCCAGTTTTCATTGGCAGTCAGTTGAACACCAGATACTCTTGCCCTTCAGCCAACTGTGCTACAGTTAGAGTAGTGCAATAATTGTAGTTGACCTTCAGCTACAACAAATGTGTATTTTCCTTGACAACCAGTTCACAGTCAGACCTTGCAGAGTTTCTTATTTTATGGATTGATTGGTTGCTTTTATATGCACAATCAACTGGCAAAAAGCAACAACAAAACAAAAAGCAAAAGTGACTGACAAAACACTAACTGCAACATGGTAACTCTGTCCGTTTGATTTAGTCTTAGAAATCTTCAACATTACATCAGAGTACAGTCCTTTGACTACAAACTCAAGTACGAGCAAGTAAATTTTGGGGTTATAATGCCCACCCAGGGTCACCTCAGGATGAATCACACATTCAAATTGCCTCTACACCAGTTTGAAACACAGCTAGCTTCACTGTTCTGGACACAAGCAGTCTGAAGTGATGGAGAACACCACCAAGCTTTTCTTCCTTTCCTTTCCAGCCTGAAGGGACAACAGAGATGCTGACTGCTCTTTCATTAATAACTATAATGCATGTATTTCATGGGTGTGCCAAGGGTCTTTAGTGACTGAACATCTTTCCCAGTGATACTGCAGTCCATGATGCACCATCAGCCGTTAATCTCTTCAGTTGAGCAAATCATGGAAAACAAACACCGTCTTGTCTTGTGAATCACTTGCCTGGAACAGTTCTGTCCATTTTCTAAATTCCCATAGAACAAGTGAATGCTTGTAATGGAAACTTGATCTGTTCAAGGAGTTTGATGAAAGGAAGGCTATCCAACTATTTTAAGGTACAATTTACTACTTGGTATCAAAGTATGCCACCATTTTTGATAGCCAGTGACTTTACAATTTGTAAAAGCACATGTTTACTGGGGAAAAGAGAGAGAGAGAGAGATGACAATTGCAATACCTCTAATAACCCTAGACACAAAATCCACAACCATGAATGCAATACACACAGACAGTGCAGATGCACACGCGCGCACACAAGTACATGACAACACACACATGCACAACTGCAAAAGCAGGAAGACACCGGGATAGTTCTGATATTTTTTCTTTTATTCATGTTACTCCATACAGACCACAACAGCTCCAGTGAGCCATCCAATGTCCTAACAAGAAAATCAGCACAATATTGTCAACTGTACATTTGTTTTCATAAGAAGTCAACCAGTATCAACTGTAAAAACTTGAGGCTGGCTTCTCTTCATATTGTACATCAAAGCTTACATATACCACACAGAAAAGACAAGGGGGGGGGGGGGGAAGAAATGCGATGATCTGAAAAAGAATGGGTACAAAATGTTGTTTAAATCGCGTCCATTTCCCCTCTAAACTGCTAAAACCCAACCATACGCAAACAACACAGAGATCGGACAAGTACATCTTCCAATCTTTCATTCTTATCATCCATACAATGTCTTGCTTGCTTTACTTGTGTTCTAGTTCCACTAACAAGCTGTCCACACTACTGATGTAAGCCCTTGATGATGGAAAGCATTTTACAAGCCAGGCATTAAGCAAATGACAACTGTTAAGCCATATTAAGTAAAAGTGGTTCTACAAATATGACACAGTTCAATATGAACTTCATGGTGTATGAACAAAAACTACGGTAAATCTGAACCATACGCACAGATTAAAAAAACAAAAATATTAAAAAAGGGGTGGCGGATGGGGAACAAAATAACAGAAGGAACTATGTTGGTGTTCAGCTGTTGGATAGCAAACACTTTGTAGCTGGAGAATACTGAACTTACTCTCTTTGAATACTGAACTCTAACAGCAATTCACACAAAACAAGTATCTGAAAATTTCATCAAAATGAAATTAGCATCTCTTGGCCATATTTTCATTAAAAATTATAATTAATAAGTAAAAATGTAACTGATATTATTGATAAACACCTATATGCTGAAGGGAAAAATATTAGGCGATGGCTGTTCCAAGGCTTCACTATTACTGCAACTTCGTACACGGCAAAAGCTGGTCCAGATCTTTGAATTGGCTATTACACTGCCCTGGGAGTCTGAGATACAGTTGTCAATTTATGTTAACAGAAATTTCTATGCCAAACGTGGCAACAAAAATGAATTCTGCACGTCACGTTTTTACCAGTAAAAAATCTTAACTTTGTGGAACCCTACAGATCCGACACTTAAAGAAAGCATGTTTTAGCCATCAGCTCTGACCTCTTGGCAAGAGCAACTTTCTGAACACAGCATGCTGATTGTTGCAGCCAGATTTTCACTTTAAACTGTGCACTGTTGGGTTGTGTAGTTTCACAGGAAACTGAAAGGGACCAACAAACTGTTCAAGCATGTCAACATAAACAAGCAGACTAAGAGCCTAAGAAACGAAACAAGTGCTCTTACAGTCTACGAAAAGCGAAAAAAGGTGTCCAGATCTGATATGTTGACAAGTCATTTGTTGGCTAAAAGCTGATGATGCTTTCTTGCCAAACGTTGCGTTGCTATCAACTGCTGACACACTAAGCTGGTGAGGTGTTCAATGGACAAGTGGTACATTCAGGACAACAAGAACAAAACCAGCAGCCCCCAACCCCCTCTTTACACACACACACACACAGAGACTCCAGCCAAAGTCCCACAAAGGACATTGTACACAGCTACTGATTAAAATTGAATAAAAGTCAGTGGTCCACTATCCACTACGTACAGATTTAAAAACACTACCCGCTCACAGCCTAACCCCTTCATTGCTTGCTCATGCGGAATAAAAAGTAAAATTTGAAATCCTTTCTTTTTTCGTTACCTTGCAGATGGATTATCATCAAAATGCACAGTGTATAGATTTCTTTTAGGACTTGGACTTTTTCATTTTGAAGACGTATGAGTGCACTTTTTGGCCCAGAAAATTCATGGGCTAAGGCAGTGACAAGGTTAAGTATTCTTCCCCCACCCACACCCCCACACCAGATCATGCCACCCCCCAAAAAATCCCAATTCTCCTGGGACATATGATAATGTCTTTTGCTCTCCGTTGACATAAATATGTGTAACTGCAAATTTCTACTTCTTTAACCCCAATCAACAGTCAAACTTCTAACAGAGAAAAAGAGAGAGAATCCAGACTTATTTACACTCAAAAATATGAGTGTGTCCATAAATATGAATACTTGTGGCCTACATCATTCAACAAAATAGGAAGAAAGATTACAGTTGCAACAATTCACAAGAAATGTGCCTAAAGTATCATAATCATATTTTTACTTTCAATAACCCCCACATCCAATAATAAGGTGGGGGAGAACAGGTGAGAAACTGTAACATTAAGCAATGTTCATAATTATTTGCTGAACATCTCATTTTTCTACAGTGACTATTCAGTGTCAATCTTTCATTTAACAACCCAAGTCATTCAAAGAATAATAAAATGGGAAGTTGGTGGTATAGGGGGAGGGGGGTAGGGAGGGAGGGGGAACTACCTACCTACAACACCTCATAAAAAGTCTTTTTAGCAACATGTCGATTCATTTTCTTCATGAAAAACGAAGCTCAAATATACTGCAAGAGAACCTTAAAAAAAGAGGGAACACAAAACAAGAAGACGAATACCAAATAGTTTTGCACATCCACACAGACACACTTGTACGGTACACCAAAAGTTGCATACGTGAAAAATCCTGCTGTCAACAACAAAAACACGGGGGATCAGGCGCCCCCTGGTACAGAGCCCCACACACCACTGAGCCACCACACACAGGTAGGCAGCCCACATACAGCAATACAGATATTTACAAAATCCAGTGCGAAATGGAGCAGGACAAATGGACACAGTGAGGGTGGAGGGTACATGAAACAAAGGGGGAAATCAGGACTGAGATAAGTTGTAACGCGTGTTAAAACTTCTGGGTTAAACTATTTCGCAAAGACCGCCACTTCTGATGTAGTCTCTGAGCATGCCACGAATAACAAGATCCAGGCACGTCCACATAAATAAGATTCAACCTGTTGTATTAGGGCTTCCGGGCACTCGCATTCACTACCAATCATACACGCTTCCACTCTTCTAGTCATCAACATGCCTGTCTGTTCATAAAACAAAACCCTAAAGTCAGAGATGGGTGATGAGAGAAGTGAGGCGTCAAAACAGCAGCTTCAGATATTACACCTTGTCTGACTGAGATGCAAACAGCATTTTTCAAGACACTGTCTAGATTCTTTTAAGGGAATGCAGTCTTTGCCCATATTTGTAGACTTCAAGAACATCAAGTTGAAAATGCTCAACAAGCCCAACTATTACAGTAACAGTACTAATCCTAGATTGTGTAACAAATGAAAAGTGTATAACCACTCATAGCAACCCCAACAGAAGAGAAACAAAAATATTGTTCAGGACAGCATATGCTCAGATGACTCACGCCCAAACTGCAAGAAAGATGGTCTCTCTTTCCGGATATCCCTCTCTGACGTATAAAGCCAGTTCCTAATAGAGCTTTGTGAAGTGCCCAGGAGGTTTCATGAACATTTTGTACATTCTTTTTACCTTCAAGACACCCTTCACAAACACAGTTCAAGCTTTGGAAATTTGGATCCATGAAGAAATGCCTTTGAGCATCCAAAAATGCTTCTGACTGGCTGGTTTGGACTTGCAGGTATCACATCACATCCAAGAGTGACACTTGCTGACCATGGAGTCTGGCAACACAACAACTTCATCTTGCCTTCCTGTTCGATCACGTATAACGGGACTCATGTCTTGGCTGAGAATGTTAAACACATTTATGAGTGTGTGGGAGTCAACCAAATTAATTGTGGGATCCAGCAATTCTCTTAAAACAAAACCAAAAAAACACAGGATAAATTGATCGCTGCAGTGGCAAGATGCGCATCACTGGTAATCTTTCAAATTGACCTAGATTACTCAGTTTTGTTTCTGTTGACAGGGTCAGCACATGTGTATCTCTTGAACAAGTGCACGTAATTCTGAAAGCCCCTTTCAACATTGTTGTTTCTCTTGAATATATTGACTTTTGGCTCTTGTGCCAAGCACACTAACTGCTACAACATATACTTTATTATCTGAGTATCAGTTCAGCCAGCTTTGAAATCTGTTCTGTCATGACAAACTTACAGGGAATTCTCAGTTATTTTTGTATGATATGAACATGTGTGCAAATATCATTCAAGAACACTATTTGGATGTAATAATCATGATGACTGTTGGCACATTAAGAACTGGCTTTAAGAAATTTAAACATAGTCAAAACAATAACTGCTCTTTTGACTCTTTTAAATTTATACACACACCTTTGTTTATTCATATGTAGCATTGACACAGGGCTTGAGTAGGTAACTTGGTGTTTTATGCCCACACAGGGTTTGGAGTGGATCAAACAAGAACTTGCACAGAAAAAGCAACAACTTTCAATTCGACCATGGTGACCGAAATGGATGACAGATGAAAGTTTAAAGCAAAAAGGGGGTTTATCATCCCACAATGTTTAAAAGATCTCACTTACCAACTTAGTCTCTGAGAAAGGATAACCAATAGCTTTACCAATTCAGAACAGTATAAATTATCTCCCTAAAATACTCATGATTTTCCAAAGCCACCATGTGAATCCATCTACAAAATTAGTCATATAGCGCTTAAACTTGACGATACAAATTTACAAGAGAAATTCATCAAGCAGATTCACTCTTCGGATGCTTCTGTGACCTCAAAAGTCAAGATCATCAAAACTGGTACAAATGGGTAACAGACTTTGCTTAACCAGTGCTAAAACAAAATCAGTGCTAACAGTTTCTAACAAGTCAGGGATCACATCAAGTACTTTCCTTGATTATACTCCAAAGTCAAACCTAGCATTATCTGAAAAATCTAGTCCATGCATTTAACAACCATACAAAGTTTTATCTTGATTGCATAAGAAATTGCCAAGATTTACAACTTTCAATTTTACAAGTTTGATGCTACTGTGACTTGAAATATGGTCATGGTCACTGAGTGGTTTGAATGGGTTAAGCTCAATTAGTACCCTCATCAGTCATAGAAAGTCTGATATTTATCACATTAACTGTGTTACAAAATAAAATATAAAGATTTATTTTTATTTTTTTAAAGCAAATGAAGTGTTTGCAATGCCTAGCTGGCCGACAAGCCTGATACTGATCATTATGTAGAACCACTGATGCCGATGATGGTTAAAAAGTGGATTGACTCTTACACTGCCTGAAGAAAAAATTAGTTACTTCTGGCTGTGTGTGTGTGTGTGTGCTGCAGGCCTGAAATTAGAACATGTGCATGTTTCATTCAAAACAAAAGGGCAGAGAAAAGGAACTGTTATACACCCTTGCAATCATCCACACACACACACACACAAAGGGTTCACTTTATGTGAGAGTTCAAAATGAGACAGCACTATGTGACAAATGCACAGTAAGTTTTCAGTTCTGAAATGATGAGATTTGCCAGTGGTGAGTGTGAGGGAGGACCTGAAAATGCAATAAAAGTAAAAATGCATGAACATCGGAGCAACAAGTAAGTTTAGCCAAGAATCATGCACACACCAGCAGTTACAATCTTGGGCAAGAGAGTGAAGGAGGGAGAGAAAGAGAAAGTGGGGGTGGTTATCAGGGCAAGAACTTCCTCACTTCCATTCAAGGAGGGAGTTCACTCTTCATTTTCTAAAAAAAATCTGCTACAAACTGAGAAAGAAAGAACAAAAAAATGTGTGAGGAAAAAGTAAATGTACAGTGTAGGCAATTTGCTTACGCACATCAGGCTGTCACAAAGAAAACAACTGACAAACTTAAAACATAAAAAGATTTCCTCCAAGACCATATTGATGTTCAAGCACATCTCAGGCAGTAAACATCCATGACAAAACATTCAAACATTTCAATTCAAATACTCACTATCCCCAGTCACATGTGCGCGCTTGCGCACACACACACACACACACTTACAAGCAACCATGTTCTGCTGTCTTAAGATTAGATTTAGAAACTCTTGCATGCACTTCCAAAACACCAACTCACCAGCCACGACACACAGAGATACCAACAAATGCTTTGCTATCTGTATCACGTTTGACTAGTCCGGGATGTGAAAGTCAAAGTGCAACATCTCAACCAAACCCATTTTGTGCTCTCCTGCATTTCATGATGTCTGCAACACTGTACACACACTTCAAGGCATCTGAGCTTTCCTGGGCAGTATTCTCAGGGTGTTGTCGCCATCTATCCACAGTTTCAGGAGTCATTTTCAAGCAGCCAGAAAAATGGCATATGTATTCCAAGTTGCCAACAAAGATGTTTCTGTCATGTCTGTGTTCAGAGCATCTCCACTTTCAATAAATCTGCTCCAAGTGGCCCTATTGTTCCCCCCTTCTTTCTGTACATCACCATATTTCACAGACTCGTGAAAACTGTTGATAAAAGTGGGCAACCCCTAAAAACAAAACAACTTGCAAGACTCTCTTCCTGAGCTGCTTACAAGCTCATGGCAACTGGACATGCCAAAGCTTCAAGTCATACACAGGCGTGTTGCCTGACACAGTGGAACAGCCAGTGTACCCCAAATGGAGCTAGGTATGTACAAAACATCCTCCTCCTCCACACCTGGACATCACAATCCAAACATGTTGACCACTCACTCATAATACTCTTTCGCCGTCTGCTCGAGAGGAAGCTGATCTACTCTCATATACACTTCACAACTGACCATTCTTCCCAGAATTAGTTTATTCCTCAGTTATGTAGAAGAGTTGGGTTACGGGTTAGGGAAATCCACTCTGAATTTCTCACATTTTGACACAAGTACAAGCTGGCAAAGGGTACAGGCTACAGTGTTGCCACACACTCTCCAATCAAGAATGATTTCAGGGTACAAGGTATGTATGGTACAAGACTGGACTGACCACCTTTGGCCAGCCCCGGGATACAGTGAAAGACCATGCGAGGCGACAGAGCCCATGTCGTCTCATCCTCATCAACAAGACAGCTTAGCACACCTCTTTTATCTTTGGACTTGCGCATGTGAAGCGACAGAACAAATCGCAACTTAGTGTCACATCAAATATTTAATAACTCGCAACTTAGTGCCACATCAAATATTTAAGAACTCATTTCTGAAGCCAAGGAAAGAAAAAAATCAAGAACAAATGCAGATCTGTTGACTCACATTCTAAAGCAGTTTTAAGGAAGGGGGGGGGGGGGGGAAAGCACAATAAATGTGGAGAGAAAAAGTGGGCAACTCCATCTGGTGGGAGCGAGATCAGGAATACAAACACAAGTTCCTCATTTTTCCCAGCACTCCACTTTCTTCTTGGCATGCACTAGCCACACATCTGATGTTGCTCACAAAATCTACATTTACTTTTTTATTATTCACATCTTTTCAGTAAAATCCCCCCAGGGGGAATGTGTTTCAAAGGAAAAATAATCACAAATAAAAATTACAAAATAAATCAAGCAGCTGAAGTAAACATATGAAAATTGTACAAAAACGAAGATGCCATCAAACTGACTTAGCTTCAAAAAAAAAAAAAAAAAAAATTATCATCAGGTTATGAATGGACAAGTAAACCCAAAGCTTTAAATTCTACAAAAAACAAAAAAAAACAAGCAAGAAGAAAACAACTGAACACGAAGCAGCAGCTTCAACTGAACTTGAGGGGAACACAGACCTGCCCTAAGCCCCGCCCCCTCCCCCTGATTAAAGGAACGTCTGATTTAAGTAAGCCATCACAGGTCTTGCCGGGCTCCCCTGGCCGCGAGACCCGCTGGGGGTGCTCATATCCTCTGCGAAGGATTCTTCCTGCGGCTTTAACGGCACTGTATCCCGAGGCTGGCCAAAGGCAGCCAGTCATTTCTGACGCTTTGGCTTTGGTCGTTTCTTGCGGCGGTGGAAACACCCGCAGCACCTGGGTGCGAGAAAAACAGAAATACATTGACCTGCCTAGCGAGCATCCAGAGGGGTACAAAAGCTCGCGTTTTTCAGCGTGTGATTGCCTCGCATTCTTCCCTTGGCCGGACCGATTTGGTTTATCCTTTCGCAACAAGGTGCAGAAAAATGGCTGCGCTCATTCCAGGCAGTCACAGATATATACATACATATTTGCTTTTTGAAACAACCAAAATTGCCTCCATCATTTTGGCTTGGCCTCACATGACCAAGCCCATCAAAGAAGGAAAAGCGCTCACAAACAAGATGACATACATTTCCTCCTCCAAAGCAAAGTGAACAATGATGATAGAATGTTGTTGTTGGGGTCTGTGTTTTTTTCATGTTTTTGTTGCTGTTTGTTTTTCATCAACATAACTCCACCAAATAAACAGGCAAAAAAGTGAACAAGCAAGAAAAACTGTTGACTAAAAGTAATGGGCCTAGGTGTGGAAGGACTGGGGGCCATGCTATAAAATTTGTGGCCACATTTCGGACTTAGGCATGGCGGCCTTTCTTCTTCTTGCGTCGACGGAAGAAGCAGCACCTGCAAGAAGAGGAAAAGCACGTCCGAGCAAACTCCATTGTGTGCAAACAACACCAAACCTACTGGCATCCTAATACTTTTTGCGTCCGCGCTTGACTTATCAAAACAGTTTTCCCGTTACTGTTAATCCAACTTTCAGAGACAACGTCACAAAGGTTACCAAAGGTTAGCTGAGGAAGAGGTTTTGGCAGACGGGAAGCCACTACATTGTCAAATGGAAGAAGACTCAAGTCTAACAAAAAATGTTTAAAAAAGAAATAAAAAGTGTAACACGAAACTGAACTGATAAACAGCTGAATCAAAACAATTCATTCCAAAGTCAACAAAACTTTGAGATGCATGAAATGAAACAGACCAAACGAGAGAGAGAGAAATAAAAAATAAAAAATAAACAACAGGCAGGAGTGGGTGAGGGGTGGGGGTTTGGAGGAGGAAAACTGAACACATAAAACAGATGTGTGTAAGTTCTGGCATGACAATAGGCAATGTTAGGAAGACTGAGACAATCACACAGTAGTCACACAATAGACAACCTGGTTACGGCAATTTCCAACTGAGATGGGACACATGTCAACCTTCTGGGACATTTTAATACTTTTACGTATGTACATTACTAAAATTCAGAAATAGCAGCCCCCCCCCCCTCTTTTTTTGTGTGCAGGGGGCGGGGGGGAGGGGGCCTAAACACTTATTAAATGAAAAATCACTCCCATTGCAATGGGTTCCAAATACGAATCATCTCTTGCCCTGAAGTCTAACACTTTGCTGCGTACAGGTTTAAAAGCTTCAATCACCTACCACAGTATGTGTGTGTGTGTGTGTGTGTGTGTGGAGAGAGAGGGTGGTCCAAAATTTGGAATTAACTGAGCAACATTCTTCTATAGTGACCCAGAGAACAATACATCAGCATCAATCAAAACTGTCAGTTGTGCTGTAGGCAATGACTATGCTCCTGCTTCAAATTCAATTCAGCCACTTGCTAACGTATGGTCTGAATTTCAGTTTCTTTGACGCATTAGTTACAGGTTTATGATTTTACTGAAATTGTACAAAAAGCATCAGTATACCAGCAAAAAAATAAAATAAAATAAATTTAATTGGGGGGGGGGGGGGGGGGGGGGAATGATCAAAATGAGTTAGCATCAAGTTTTATTTCCAAAGTCAAATGATCAAATGAGTTAGCATCAAGCTTTATTTCCAAAGCCAATTTATAGTAGTTTCAACTTTCCTCTGCCAGATGAGCACAACCTGCAATCTACGAGCGCAGAAGAGAACTGCAATGTACAGCAGTCTGTGATGGCTGGCAGAGCAGCCTGAGCTACATTTAGATATTTAGCCTGTAGCTGCAGTTTTCCCATTTCAGGTCAAGCTCAAGCTAAGGTAGTCACACACAGGAATGATTTCACTGTCAGCGCCACCCCACCCCCCCGCCCCCCACCCCACCCAACTTAATAATGGGGCTTGTAAAGATGGCCACATTACAATAGTTTCTAGCTTTACAGGAAACATGGAAATTGCCTAGAACACAAGGATAATCACTTACATATCAGATTCAGTCACTGTATTCAATATCATCTGCATATTTAATTCAGTATCTATCTGATGCCTTGCACCACAGCTTCTACACATACATTTGAATCACTGTATTCATCATCTCTTAAAATGTTTCTGCACAACTTCATAGATGTCTATGTTTCTGTTACTGTAGTCAGTATCTATTCAATGCCTTGAGCAACTTCACCTACATGCAAGTATTCAGTGTCCATTTAATGTCTTAAGCAAATCTGTTTACAGATATGTTTTGGTCACTCAACTCACTGTATTTAATGTTCATCCAGTACCTTGAAAGACTCCATCAACATGTGTGTTTTAGTTATGTATTCAACATCTATCCAATGCTACTTTATTGCACAACAAGCAAATGTAAGGTGACCACGTTAAGGAGATCACCTCAAATTCAAAGATCCTCTGCAATTTTCCTTGATTTCAGTCCACCAATGCATCTCAATGTGATCACTTCCCATCCTCCACCCCTCCACTGATCTGAACTTCTCACTCTCCACTTATTTGAACTTCTAATGTACACTCTTCCTTTTTCACTCAATGCTTTTACGAGCTCTTTCCCCCCGTTCAAACACCCACCCTCCCACCTTCCCATCATGAACAGTTTCACAGTATTAAAACTATCTTTACTTTCATGGAAACCCACTGTCATGAAAAGTTTTACAGTACTGAAATGATCTTTATGTTCATGGAGACCAGGTACCAATCTTTGAACTTGTGAATGGATGGAGCACAAGAGATCAAAATGTACGTACTTTGTCTCATCGACCACCTCGACGTCTGGCTGAGCGGTGATAGGTGTGTTCGAGTGAACGGCAGTTGGGTCATCTGTCGTCTGAAGCTCTCCATTGGTTGAACTTACCACCTGCAATCATCGCACAGATAGTCATTTCAGTCCTTGAAGACACTGTCTGCTTTATGGTGGCTGCATGGGAGAGATCTACCAACAAAATATTGTCTGCTTTTGGTATGTGGCTAGAATCCAGCCAAACTGTTTGGGTTTTAGCTACGGAGAACCTAAGCAGAACTGCAAGACATAGCAGTCAACAAATGAGCTGTTAGTACTACTGTAGCACACGTTGAACACATTGCTTCAACATGGAGACCAGGCACAGCTCTAAGTCTAATGCTAAGCCACAACATCCCAAAACATTTAGACTGCGGCATGTACTTTTACTGTCAAAATCACAGAGTAACTCTGAAAACACAGTACAAAATTTGAGCAAGAGAATATATACAGATCTCTCTCTAAATATCTACGCTAACATAGACTGGGTTTAAAGCAGCATAACAGTTAACACGATTGTTCCAGATTCTCCCACAGCAGAGAACACTGGTACTCTCCCAAAACTACAACGTCTACCATTAGGCGTGTGCAGTCCACACATTCTGCCAACACAACTCTCTCTTCTACCCTGACTACTCATGTAAAGAAACTAAAGTTTCTCATGTGCACTGAATAATACAGAGCCAATTTTCACTGTTATTGCCTTGACATGCTTCGTTCTCCAGCCGCATGCCACTCATCCACAACCCAAGCATTTGACTGGATGGATCATGCAGTCAGACACAGCCCTCTTGCCATAAACTTGGGTTATACTACAGGAAAGCAGCAAGGGGGTCAGTGGGGGTGTAGTGTCAAGGGGAAAATCAGCGTGATGATGGTGGTAACAGGTAAGCCAGAGTCCTCATGTTGTGAAGACCGAACATTTTGACATCAGTTTTGTTTCCTATGCTGCTCCTTCTGCATGGAATACCTTAATTGCTTCGTGAAATTAGACACATTCAGTCAAACACTGCATTTAGAACTGCTCTGAAGACCCATCTAATATTTTAAACCTGCTGCTGCTAGTAGATTTTACCCCCCCCCCCCCCCCCCCTTCTTAAATTAGTTGACTCATGTGCTCTGTGTGAGAGTGTGTGTGCATGCATGTTCGTGCGTCATGTGTGTGTGTGCAATGTAGGCCCTGCCTGTTCAGCTTCTTGTGATTTGAATTGCATGTAGTTGTAGACACTGTCATTGTTGTTTTCTGCCTGAGGTTTCTCAATGTGTACTACTTTTTCTTTTCTTTTCCTGCAGTTTGTACAGCGCACCAAGCTCTATTTTTATGTTAAAGGTTCACGCTTTATAAACATTTCATTATTATATTAACAAAACTGAAAACACCTATCTATGTGCTAAGTGATGTTTCCTCATTCTTGTAAGCCTTATTATTGAAAAGGCTCATACAAGATCTCATCACTACATCCCTGCCCCTGCCCCAGTCTCTTAAAACCCAGTTTAAAATGCTACCACCGGATTGAGGTAAGAGCAGAATGTTGAAAGGAACAAAAACACACATATCACCTCATGCTGACTGCTTCAACCGATTCCAGTACATTAAAAAGGCATGAATTTTGCTCTCTCAGATCATCCTCGTTGGGGTCAGATTCAGATATTTCATTTATGGCAACCAGGAAAGAACCTGGTGTACTCAAATTTTTCTACAGAACATTTCTCAGCAGAAAACAAAAACCAAAAACCATTCTGACTTCTGCCCAAACCAACCAATGTGAGCTTTACACATATTGCACCTGTTATGACCCTTTTTTTGCTCTTTTTTCTTCTCTCCCTCTTCTTTTTTCCCCCATCTCTTCACAGTGTACATCAGTTTCCACCAACCAGATGGATAATTCGCACCCAAAACCTTACCTGTGAGATTTGTGACTGAGACTAAATGCACACATCACCAACATAAACAGTGATGACCCATGTTTGACAAAACACTTCAATAAAAACAAATGTTGCAGTTGTTTCAAGGAACTGGTCTCCCGAGACATGTTTAGTCCAGTGGGTGGAGCATGAGAAATCAAAACAAAAACTCCACATGAAGGATTTTGCTCTCCTTCTCCAAAGTGTACTTCATGTCTCACCATGTGTGCTTGAACTGCTTGAAGTCAAACATCAGACAGTCTGCTGTGTGTGACATGCAAGCTATGGCACCCGACAGAGCTTTGTACATCTGCCATCTGATCCTACTAAACATCATTCAAGCACCCTGTTTTCTAAAATCAATAAAATATGTTAAAATAAAAACCTTCTTTCTTATTTTTCTTTTTTATATATATTTTTTTATCTTGTTTACCTGTTGAACAAGACACATTTTGAGAAAGCTAGTTCCTTTCAGTCATACTGAGTTTGAAGATGAGTCTTGGCAGACCTATGTTCCAAGTATTGTAATGCAAGGACTTTGTAATGGCTTTTTGAGATACCACTAGCACCAGAAAGATAAAAATGTGTACACACACGTCTGCAGGCACGTGTGGCAACCATGATCATGGCACACACACACACACACACACACACACACACACACACACACACACACACACACACACACAGGATATACAAACAAAATTCTAATCATGCTACAGCAGCACACACATCTGGTCAGAGAAACAGAACAAAATGTGCAACACAAATAAGTTAATCAATATTTTCATTGTTTTTGTGAGGAGTAATTTTTTTTCTCTCCATTAAAATGACAATTTAACTGAAATATGTCGCATTGCTTTTTCATTGACAAGCATTTTAACTGGAATCTGTGTGCTTTTGAAGACTGCTGCTCTTCTATACACCAACTGACCCTGCCTTGAGAGTGCCCCCTTCCTGCAGAGCGGGGCACTGGAAGTCTGAGATAATCTCACAAAAGATCCCACCAGTGCCAGCACACCATGACCCAGGTTTAAACCCAGGCTGGCACAGCACCTGGATGGTGTGCTAGCAACTGTGCCACTGGCATCTCTGCCCAATCAACGAATCACTGAAGCTGTTTACTGTTCATGATCACGCATAAAATTAGGCTCTCTCTCTCTCACACCCACACATACTTTTTTTATGAACAAAAACAAAAAAAGCCGGGTGAGAACATCCGACTGCAATTCAGCTGTAAAAATCTGAATTCTGACCATTCAATACATTTCCAAACTTGATTTTGCAAAATCGGTTTCAGACTGGCCTGAAAAACAAATACCAAAAATGAAGCACATCTTGTTTGTAAAGCCAAAAATTCTTTGAAGAGTAACACAACAGGAACACAAACAATGTCTACATCCAGAACAAATGGCAAGCACAAAAGGTTTGCTTCAAACATGCGGATAACATTTATTACAGTGTGTCTACTGGCTGTTCTTCCACCGTGGGAGCAGCAACATGGCACCTAGGTACTAGAAGGTCAAGCTGTGAATAAGATCCATACAGGCAACAAGCAAGGCTTACCAAAAAAAGAAAAGAAAAAAAAGAATGAGCAAGCACAACAACTGCAACTGCAACAGGAGTTTTTACTTCTACTGCATGTTTGTTCAGCAGCACTGCACAAATGTGTCACAAGTCTCATCTTTCCATGCAAGCAAACTTACTCTACCCAGCCACGATCACGTCTAAACTCCAGCATCATCGTGTATGAAGGAAGGATTTAGTTCTTAATGCACACCACCATCTGCAACCCTTCAACCCGTAATGATCAATACTTTCTGGTAATTAATGTTATACAACACTGTTGCTACTTTCCACCCACGGCACACCCCAGGCACGGAGTCAGCGGTACCTGGATGCTGGCTCAGCGAATAGGATGGATAACTCTTCCCTGCATGTGGCCAGCCACTTTGACTAGGGACACCATTTCATGTTCAGGGCAGTGAAAATTCAACCATGAGAAAGAGAAATTCACCCAAAAGGAGAAAAAGAAATTCGCTCAACAAGTGGAAAACTTTCCACACCATTTCATCGCTGCTATCAAATAAAGCTACTACCAGTGGTTAGCTAGCCTTTCCTAGAGAAACAAAAGGTGAAAGCTGGAGCATGGCATCAAATGTACATGTCAGCATGCATGATGATGTTTCCAAGACCTTCAACAGCACAGCACGTCTACCATCCCTTCTATGTCCAAAGCATACCAAACTACTGCAAATGAAATGTAGCGATAGGCATGCAGTCAGCCACTACACTAAAAGGCTGCAGCGGAGGGGGAAGGCAGGAGGCAGGCTTGGTCATGCACAGGGCATAGTGACATGGGGAAAGCAAAGTAGCACAAGACGGGCAAAGTGCCCAGAGTAGTGGAGTCAGCGCCTGCTTGGGGTAACTGTAGTTAGAGACGGAAATGGAGAGAGAGAGTGTAAGCAAAAAGTGTGACGCTGCAAAGACAAGACGTCTGCAGAATTGCTGGGGAAGAGAAAAAAAAGAAAAAAAGAAAAAAAGAGCTCGGGCAGTGGCCAGACACCTTCTTCACACAAGCCTCAACCTCCACCCTCAGCTTCCAGTCCACAAATCCCGCCCACCCCCCCTTTTTTTTTTCAATTAAAATTATACTTATATATTATTAAATACATGTTGTTTTTCTTTACATAAAACAACATTTAGGCATATCCCATTTAAATCACTTAGTTGACATTTGATTTCTTAAAAAAAAAAATCATTAACCTAGAACTGCCATTAATTAGTTCCATGGTGATAATCTGGTGTGTGTGTATGTCTTCGGGTAGGAGGGGGCTGGGGTTGTGGTTAAATTCTGGCAGTGACAAATGCATTCAAATGAAATGCTGAATAACCTGTCTACTAAAGCTTTCATGAAACGGAAGTTCAAAAATAAAATGTTACAATTTTCCAAGCCTACTCTAATACCGGTAATAACAAACACTTGTGTCAAGAAAGTGTTCCTGGCAACCAGACCAAGTGAGCCCGGAGTGCTCAAAAAAAAAAAAAAAAAAAAAATCAGCAGTGAAAGATGAAAAATGGTGAAAATGGTAGCGGAGAAAGATCCTACCTGCACAGAACCCCCATGTCTATCTGTGGCTAGGTTAGCCCCAAGATAGTGATTGTGACGTGGTTGCTCGCCCCATGCGTGATGCCCCCTTTGACTTGTCTGAAAGGGAAATTAGTTTGGTTAGGGAAAGCAAGGGGCCACAGACACACACAAAGGGGAAGGAGTGCTGAGGATGCCGATGCAGAATACAGAGACAGTGCACAGTCACAAGAAAGAGACCACTCAGCCCAGATCTCCCCCCCTCCCCCCCAAAAAAAAACCAGAACCAAATCTGTAACGACAAAAAAAAAAGAAAAAAAAGTTTGGTGTGTACCAAACTTTGCAGTCAAACACTGCAGTCTCAAACTTTCAGTACAAAGCTTCACAGCATAATCCATCACAATCTGCCTTGGGTGCTGTGAATCTGCTTGCCTGCTACTGACCCTTCACTGCTATGGACATGCACAGACTGAATTTGTAGCTTGCCCATTTTTAAGACCCACCCCATCCCTCCCTTGCTGATGTCTGGAAGTCAACTCATTTATCACGGACAGATAGTTACGCTCCAGAGCCAAAGGGTTCCCTTTGTTCATAAAGAAATGAAAAAGAAAAAGATCTCCCCCCCCCCCCCCCCCCAACCCCAAGAAAGAAAGACACTGGTTAAAATGACCAGTCACTTAGTAATAATTATAATAAAAATATTTTTACAGTACAAAATTTTGTCCGGAGAGACTATTCTAAGCACATACCCACACACACCAGTAGATACACCGTACACAATTTACAACCAACTTGAACAGATAATAACCAAGGCCTGTGGTGGAGGAAGACAGCAGCAAGGAGCGGAAAACATGGCGGGTCTATTGCTTTGGAAAAAGGAAAGTCTGGGGGTTAGATGTGAATGACGCCAGAGAGGGTTTCTTGCTGAGAGGAAGGGGAAGAGGGGCTGAAGATGGAAAAGGCGTGGGAACAATGGAAATTCTCATATAAAGTCAGAGCTGAGCTGCTATGACATGACTTTTCTTCAAAGGTCGGTGATCATGTCACAAGGGCATTTGGATATAAACTTTCATATTTGTTTTAGGAAGCTGTGAAAATCACTGCATCTAATTATCAAGATGACAAGCTCTTTACACACTAAAATGTTTTATGCCAAAGCCTGTAGACCTGAACCACCTAACAACAGAACCTATTTACTGACCAACACAACAGTAACAGAACCCCCATTTACTGTGTAAGGACTAATATCAGATTTTTGTAAGGACCATCGCAACAGTAAGGAACACAAAAAATGAGCTGAATTTCGATGCCACGCATCAAGCATAGTGCTTGTCCAGCTTAACTTTTAGAACCCACTCCTGGTACGCATTGTCCTTTAGCCAGCGGTCTTAGAACAACAACAAAATTTGGCATCTTTGCTGTTAGCTCAGGGTCTTGCACAGTTTGAATTTTGCAACCAAATGGCTGACCTGGAAGCTATCACATAATCTCGTGACTGTGATTTCAGCTGCACATGATCTAAATGAACATGGAGGAAAGCATCGTCTGCTTCAGACATCATCTCAACCTCTGTCCGAAGATTTCGAAATTCAGTAAATGTGTGGAACCATCCAGTTTCACTGACTTGGAAAAATGAGAGGCTTTTATAACTACCTATCTGCATTTTTAGTATTAGCTAGACTTGTAAGGACCGTGATGCAAATATAAGGACTTGTAAGGCCTTACTTGGCAAATAAGGTATTTGTAAGTACTTGTAAGCATCTGTAAGGACCCTGGGAACCTTGAAAGAGAAAAGGGAAGCTAAGATGGTGCACTTATTCCTGGCCATCCTTGACAATATGTTAGATCAAAACAAAGAAATGGCGAACAATTAAAAGACAGAAGAAACTTATCTGTCATCCTTGGGAGCTTTTCCTACATGGCGAATGAGCTTGATGGTAGACAATGTCAGAAGCAGACATAAAATTCTGTGTCTGTGTATTTATCAGGGGGCTGCAGTGCGGGGAGAGAGAGAGAGAGAGAGAGAGAGAGAGAGAGAGAGAAGAGAGAGAGAGAGAGAGAGAGAGAGAAACAGACGGACAGACAGAGATGAACTATTGTCATTAACCCTCAGAATGAAGAAACGGTACAAATATTCCCACTGAGATATATTTTGATTTGAAATGTTTTATGCTTCCCCGTTGCCGCTTTTTTCTTTTTCTTCTAATTTAAATGATGCATGTTCTGTACCTGGAGAAAGCCACGCACATCTACTAAAAACAAACAATCAAACAAACAAAAATTAAATGAAGAAGCACAATTCAATTCAAAATTGTGGCTTTGCAAGCCCACTAATGCCAGAAATGAGAAAGCAAAAACCTGCTGTGAAGTTACTGAAACAAGAGGTTTCACCAGTCAGAACAGGTTAGGCAGAATAAATTCACCAGAGACAAACAGATGAGAGATGTTGTTTCTCAGACTTTATGGTTGAAGCACATGAAGAGGTCTCAGCCCATCTTATCTAACAACAGGGAAGGCAAAATAAATTCACCAGAGACAAACAGATGAGAGATACTGTTCCTCAGACATAATGGCTGAAGCACATGAAGAGGTCTCAGCCATCTTATCTAACAGACCCGCAAGGCTTGACAGCCTGCTACACCTAGACCTCAACCTGTGTAGTGGATGGACTCTGGGCTCAGAAAATTCATAGTGGGAGATGGCCATGCTTGAGGATTGCGATTCCATGACCTGCCAAGCAGTATCTCGCTGATGCTGGGCAGATACAGTGCAGCTGATCTGAGCTCTGCGCCACCAAGTGAGGCAGACTGCAGCCAGGTCACTCACTGCCTCCACCATCATCTTCACAACAGTTCTGAACCTAATACTTGTTGACGCCCACTTTGTTTTTCGTAGGAATCACACTTTTCAACGCTACTGTAAACACTGCAAAAACAATGTCACGATGGCTTGCAACTACTGTTACAATTACAATACAAAACATTCGGCTGCTGTTACATGATCTGTCAACTCTGTCACTGCAAAGTGATCTCATTCATGGAACATGATAACTGCCATTGTGACTGAGACACATTCCTAAAAAGAGTCCAAGCTAAGGGGGTGAAACACAAGTGCTGAGTGCAGCAAAAGTGGATGAAAGCTGACAAACCCTTTCACAAAGACCACCCACTCTTTTGTCAACCTTAGACCTGTAGGATTAATTACAAAAGCACCCTGAGAGCCTGACATTTAAAATACCCCCCCCCCCCCCCCCATTTTTTAAAATTGTACATTCTTACAGGTCACTGAAACATTACGCACCATCCACACTTTTTTTAACCACTCTAAAAACTGACACCTCAGACATCCTATTCACTGGCCAAGAATCAGGAACAGAAGATGACAAGCACAACTAACGTATTCTATACATTAAAAAATATATACATATAAAATGTATTCTATATTTCTATATACATTTGTCCCAGCAGGCAATTTTTCCCACGAACATTTGAATCATTCTTCCCAGCTGCAATGAGTTGCTCCACCCAGCCGCAATAATCCCTGATATTAGCAGAAATCCCAACTACATTTGCCAGAATGCTTTCTGCTGCCTTGAGCTCTTTCACATGCATACACCTGTACAGGTTCTTTGTCTCCTCTGAAGCAGTGGACACTAGCCCATGATCAGGGCCCAGATGTATGAAGAGCAAATAGTCCCCCTAACTGAGCTGATCTTCAAAACAGTGACAACACTGAAACAATGGGCATGTATGAAGCTCTATCATGTCATGAGAACAGTCAAGCTTTCAGCTGATACAGCAATAATAAGCTTGCCATTTGGTGATTGATGGCAATGGACCACATGTCTGATTTGTAAACCTGTGTGATGAGTCCCATCTCTGTCTGAGCATGTCAGAAACAGTGATGTTTCACATGCCTTCATTGCTAATCTTTAAAGCAAATAAAATGAAAACAAAACGCACTCAACACAAGAAATAAAATAATAAAAAGAGAGACCAAACAACCCCAAAAATACAACTATCCAAGAAATGAAAAGCAAACCAAGTAAGAAACAAACAAGATGGCATCTGCAATTCAAACTTTAGCCCAAACCAGGTAATTACTCTGGATCAGCTTCAGACTGATTGCAAGTTTTATCACGCCACATTTACTTTCCAGCGGCGCTCAATTCCATCTCATTTGAACATCTTAGTTTTGTTACAATGCAACAAGGACTAACCTCAATCAACCACATTATCACCACAAATCACACCTGTGAGATATGGCAACTAAGACAAACGCACAGGTTCTCACTGACAACCAATGTTCCATCTTTCATAAAGACAACACCACAGCTTTCTCTCTGACACTCTGCTTGCAATACAAGCCAAAACCTGTGTAATAAACAGTCTTTTACAGCATTAATAACGGTCCTGGGGCAACAAAATATGGGGCAGGGTGGGGTGGGGTGGGGTGATTCCATTCAATATGTTGCATTAGGGTAGATCAGCAGGATCCTCAGGCTTCTCATCTTCAAAGCACTGATAAACTGGAATCAAATCATCTATTTCAGTGTATCGAAAAACTTGCAAAGAATTTACAAACCTTGATCCATGCTAGAAAAAGCATCTCTGTTACTAATGTATACATCAAACGGAATGGAATAAGGAACAGCTCCCCCACCTAAAAAAGTTCTTCCTCATCAGACAACGTATCTGCTCTTACAAAATGGTGGGTGCAATATGGCAACCTTTCAGAGGTCACAGCCAGATGCTTGGACTATTCAATACACTGTACACATTTGTTCGGCAGGCACTGGGCAAAACAAGAGTGTAAAACTTGCCATTCTAGTCTGCCCCTGCCACTTCCAAAAAAGGGATCACGCATCTGGGTAACCAGCTAAAATCTGCTTTCCAGATGCACAGTGCTTCCTGAATATGCACATACACTGCCAGCAGAGCCCAAAGTACAGATGAGTAAATACATAATTGGCATGTCTCCAATCCAGCAGGGCAATACAGCCATTTCTTGCCAGATGCAACGGGCACATGTGTGCATGGGTAAATCAGCTCTACGGGCATATGTGTGCATGGGTAAATCAGCTATCACCGATTCAGCATAGGTACTGGTAGGTGTGGGCACAGAACCATAAGCAAGGTAACATGACAAATGCGATGGTTCACTGTCAGATGCACGAGATATTATTCTACTTCCAGCATCCAAATTCAAAACTTCTGTGCCTGAGGAGATGGAGTCAGTGGCTGTACAGATGTGGAGTAAAGACCATGCATCCAGCCATTCCTCTGAACTCAGGGACAAAGAAAATACCTGAAAGTTTCATGGTAAAGGTCTGTCAATACCCCAAAGAACACCTGATGTTACTGCTTTCTTGTTGCTCTCAATCCACAGCCATCTCCCAGGTAATAAAAAATTCATTCGTTCATTCATTCATGAACAGGAACATTCACTGGGTAAATCTCTACCCACTTTGAACAGTCAGAACAACCCCCCTCCCTTCCCAAGAAACAACAAAACAAAAACAAACAAATAACTGACTAAATAAATAAAAGAAACAACATGAAACAGAAGAGAGAAGAAAAACAAACAACAAAACAGTCGACAAACCAGCACATTCTGCATATGAGATTCCTGACCAACTTGCAAAGTGTGTGACTCGGAAAATTGAAAAACCTGCCCAGAATGCATCTGAGCTGGAGAAACATTGTCAGCAACAGCACCATCCTGATCATGACAAACAACAACACAATTTTTCTTTGTCTGAAAACAAATATAAAAGTAACTGCAAAGCAATTAAGAAAAAATATTTTAAAAATAATAACTATTACAAAAAGACAGGTTCTGTCTCAAACAAGTCTGCAAGTACTTGACCAATTTTATTTGATACTGCTGCCACTTCTTTGAATAAATCTGTCATTCGCAACACGGACTGGAGTTTGCAAACATTTTCCCTTTGTTGTCATTGATATCAAATGGCTGAAATTAAATAGCATTATCTTGGGAACACAAAGAAAGGAACAGTTATGATGAGGCCTTCCAGTACTGAGTGCTTGTAGATTCCCACACAGACAAGGAGACAGTTTGGGGTGGCTGAGAAAGGTGGTGAAAGGAGGAAGAACTGGAGGATACTCAACAGACACAGGAGATGATACCCAACACCATACAAGCCTTCCGAGTTGGGACAGACAAAAACTGTGACAGGTGAACCTCAACACAGCACTGTGCAGACTCTGCAGGAAGAGCATCATAATGCATGACCCGTCCTCAAATGGATTATGTCAGTCTCAGGTTCTATAGCTGGAGCAGTACACTGAGGTTCCCCTGTGAAGCTTAGGACTGCTGCAACCCTTCCAAATGTCCACAGCCTGCCAGTTAAAGACAGGCAACACAGCTAAAAGTACAATGACGGGCAAGAAACGTTTCACCTTCTCTGTACCATTCCCTCCCTCAAGCCATGCAACTCTCTTTTGTGCACAACCTGGTTGCCATGCATAGCACATTTTTCAGTGGTTCCTTCACCACCATTTGGCAACTGCATGTATTGGCCAAATTAGATTTGCTTTCATACTTTCTGCCTTTGAGCCCTATTTTCTAAAGCCAAAAGCAGGTGGGTAGAACAGCTGAACTGCCAACAAGCTTGAGGCCAAGGCCACCTGTCCCTACCCCATGAAGAATAAACAAATGAGCATTTCACATTATCTGATCAAACACTCAACTGGTAATGTCAAGAACAAATGGAGGGGGGAAGAGCTAATGACAGACGATGCCCATGTTCATTTGTGTGAGGGTGGGTTGGTGGCAGCATATATGTGTGTGTGGATTGTGTGCATGTATGTACTTGCACAAATACATACATGCATGTGTGTGTTTACATGTATGCATGAAGTGTAAAATGGCATTGTAAAGCAATAAGCTTTTATAAAGCTCTGATATTCTTTGTGCGCATATTTAGGTTGTTCACAACTGGACATGCCACTGTCATCTCTCAAACAGAATTGGTCAGCTGGCAGATTTTCCCACAGGGAGAGAGGCCAAACATCTGGATAGGTTACAACATGACAAAGAACAGCAAACCCATACTGATGCCACCCCAGGTACAAAAAAACAGGGTGCTGCAACACTCACTCTAGGCTGAGATGGGTGCCTGTCACGGATTGGCACTGCAGAATCCCGCTGGGGTGAAACTGCTGTATCCTGCGCCACTGAAACTGGGGTAGACTGAAACAACACAACAGACTAGATACACACTGTGAAAACTACTACCTGTAGACTGACGCAATAAACCACATTTGATGTATGCAGTGAAACTACTACGTAAGATGCTATAAACATCAATTTGTGGAAGAAGAAAAAAAGACAGTGGAATTCCTGCAAGTGAATTCCTCCAGTGAAATGCTATTTTCTGTGACCACATTCATCAGACCCAATTTTTCTATATATTGTAATTTGTAGACTACATGGCAAAACTTTTCTCCCAAAACCTGACCTCCACATTTTATAGTCAGTAACATCACCTTATCCATGAATAAAATTCAGGATGCATGCCTTTCTGAAGAATGATAACCATCAGCAAGCCAAAACCTAAATTGCATATCCTGGTTAGTGATATTTTCTGGGCAATCAGCAGAGCACATGATCGCAAATGTGGATTTCAAATGACCCTATAGGCCTAGTCATGCGGTCAGCATACAGCCATATTTACTCAGAAGTGGAAGATTTGAACCTGGAAACAAACACATGTTGACAATGAATATGATTATGAATGATAGAAAATGGCGGTAGCCTTGATTTCAACTTCACCTTGTTACCACATTTTTTTTCTTGCTGTTGTAGAAGACAGCAGTACTGATGTGTATTTTCATGACAATTTAGGGCAAAGATTTCATTCTTTTGCTTTCTTTCTTGACAAGCACAGCAAGGGATGTGACTGCCAACCTCAGTATCATTCGTCCAAAAATATTATAAGATACACCACAGTGAAATAAAATCATGTAATTTAAAAGGACCTCATAAATGAAAACATAAGTGGCAAACAATCTGGACTTTGCCTGTTGACAAGAACAGCCACTCCCTAACTATTCTCAGCAATGCTCAAGTTGAGTAATGGTGCTGCTGTATTCAAATGCTTTCTCGGGGAGCCTTGGGGGTGGATTTTCTCACATCTTTTGGATTGGGAAGAAAGTGGGTTTCTCAACAAATCTCAGCAGCAACTGCTACACTGCAAACATCTGTGCTATCTTTAAAATAAAAACAGTTTTTGTTACTTGATTTATTTATAAAAATAATTTCCTAACACAGTGAAAATATCCCAATGATATTATGCTTGACAAACTCTAAGTCTAACCGCACAAAAGTGAGCACGCAGAAAAAGGACCCGATCTGGAGATGACTTTTTAGAGGAAGCTTCTGACAGATGTGGCTTATCCTTAAGAATATAACACCCTGCAGTAGTATAAAATAATGTTCTTCAAGGTACTTAATGTAGTGGAAGAAATTGGAAAGTTAAGATGTGCCCCATGGCTGCAGGCTTCAAAAATGTGTAGCCACACCCTTGAAAATGGTTTGGAAGAACTTGATAACTGATATGAACGAGGTCATTTCTGATTCACTGCTGACAGTAGTACCTGATGAAATGACTTCTTTCAACAACACTGTCAGTAAATCACATGTTTGTGCATTCTTCATGTTCAGTCAGGATGAGGAAAACTGTACTGTGAGAATAAGAACTGATCACTGCATTGGAAATCGAGTACAATTATCAGAAAAGGAAAAGGACAGCTGTGAAGGATTCCTACCACTTGTCTGCCAACCCAGTCAAACTGCCAGTCACATTCATAGTTCATCTTCTCCATGAGATCAGTGAACAGTTTTCGAAGGTAGTCGTAGTCTGGCGTCTCGAAAAAGTCCAACCGCCGCACATACCTCAAGTAGGTGGCCAGCTCCTCTGCAAAAGCATGAACTATGAAAGTAAATTAAAATACAAACTTTTTGTTATAACTGATGTACGTGATGCATTTAAACAGCTAATACATATTTAATGAATTGCTGCTTTCAATGCCTAGCCTCCCCCCCCCCCTCCCCCCCCACTATATAGGTCCATTTCAATCAAACTCACAGGGCCAGTTTACCACACAGCTTTTTCAAACTTGCCCTGGTTAAAGAAAAAGCACAGACTGTCCATCTCATCCACCCCACCCCTATTATGCAGGTAGTGCACACAACAGAAATCAGTGTACAGTGTTAGACACATGGATACATATCCTCCCTGTCACACCTACATCACTTCTCTGCCTACATCTTTCCTAACAAAATGTGCATTAATCAGTATTTCATTTTCACAGCACTGAGTATGCTATACTTTACAATCACACCAAGCCCATGCATGCACGCATCAAAGAAAGAGAGAGCCAACAGCATTCCCACAAACCTGGAAAGTTTTCGCACAGCACTTCAATGGGTGTTGCTCTCTTTGTGTCACCAATCTTCTGGTACCTCTCCTTCAGCGTGTCTGCCTTCAGGCCCTGCCATGGTAAACTGCCGCGCAGGAAGTACATGAACATGTGACCCAATGCTTCCAGGTCATCTCGCCTACTTTGCTCTGAAATCAAAAATACATTCTATGCTCTAAACTGACAAAACCATGAGGTAGCAGAATAGAGTACCAATCCATTAAGTGGAACAGTGCAAGCAAATCCTTTACCAGTATTTTTCTCCCCTATCAAACTCCATGAAAACATCACAAAATCCATTAAATTACAAAAGTACAAAATTTAATGTTCTGAAGTATTATCCATCATTGCACTGTCAGTTCCGCTACTGCCAACCACACAGGTGCAGGAGGTCCTCCACACATTCTCAGACAAATCCAGTAGCATCCACTCCCCTTCCAACCCCACAGACACATTCCGCTCCTCTTTCAACCCCACTGAACATGACCACACCCCACTCCTCTTCTAATGCCACATAACATAACCACAACCCACTCCTTTTCCAACCCCAATGAACACAAGGACCACACCCCACTCCTCTTCCAACCCCAATGAACATAGCAACCACACCCCACTCCTCTTCCAACCCCACAGAACACAATGACCACATCCCACTCCTCTTCCAACCCCAATGAACACAGCAACCACACCCCACTCCTTCCAACCCTAATGAACACAAGCACCACATCCCACTCCTGTTCCAACCCCAATGAGCACAGCGACCACACCCCACTCCTTCCAACCCCAATGAACACAAGGACCACATCCCACTCCTTCCAACCCCAATGAACACAAGGACCACATCCCACTCCTTCCAACCCCAATGAACACAAGGACCACATCCCACTCCTGTTCCAACCCCAATGAACACAAGGACCACATCCCACTCCTTCCAACCCCAATGAACACAGGGACCACATCCCACTCCTTCCAACCCCAATGAACACAGGGACCACATCCCACTACTTCCAACCCCAATGAACACAGGGACCACATCCCACTACTTCCAACCCCAATGAACACAAGGACCACATCCCACTCCTCTTCCAACCCCACAGAACACAAGGACCCCACCCCACTCCTCTTCAAACTCCAACAAACAAAAGGATCACCCCATTCCTCTTCCAACTCCACAGAACACTCATCTTCAGACTCAAACAAACAAAAGGATCACCCCAATCCTCTTCCAACCCCACAGAACACAAGGACCCCACCCCACTCCTCTTCAGACTCCAACAAAAGGATCACCCCATTCCTCTTCCAACCCCACAGAACTCAAGGAACACACCCCACTCCTCTTCAGACTCCAACAAAAGGATAACCCCATTCCTCTTCCAACCCCACAGAACTCAACGACCACACCCCACTCCTCTTTAGACTCCAACAAAAGGATCACCCCATTCCTCTTCCAACCCCACAGAACACAAGGACCACACCCCACTCCTCTTCAAACTTCAACAAACATAAGGATCACCCCAATCCTTTTTCAACCCCACAGAACACAAGGACCACATCCTACTCCCTTTTCAACCCCATCCAACTAACAGACTCCAAGCACAGAGCATCACCTTACTTCAGTGGGGATGTGCCAAGAGGAAATGAAGAGCAGCATGTGTGTGTGACAGTATGACTTCAGTGTGTGTGGTGTGTGTGTGTGTGTGTGTGTTGGAGGGGGGGGGGGGGTTAGTGAAAATAGGTGGCAAGAGAACAGCGAAGTTCCATAGAACTTGCCAGGCAAATGCCTCATAACTGCCCATGCTCCACTTGCACCCACCTTTCCCTAAATGTGTGTTGATGCTCATGTATCGAGCAGTGCCTGTGAGACTCTTGTGTTCCCGGTAGGGTATGTGTTTGTGAGTCTCGGGGTCGATGTATTCTTTGGCCAGCCCAAAGTCAATGACATGGATGACATGGGGCTTCTTGGCTGATTGTCGGCCTATCAAAAAATTCTCAGGCTTCACATCACGGTATATGAGGTGTTTGGAGTGGACATATTCCATCCGTGTCAACTGAAACAGACCAGAAAAATAACAGTTGATTTCTAAGCTGAAATTACATGGAATTCATGAGGGTCTTGATCAAAACAGTTCAGGTCAAAGCTTTTCTCAAGCCAGTGTGAGCAAAGTTAAACTGTATCAGAGCCTTCCATCTTGCTTATCTAATTTCTCTCTTTGAATCTGTACAAAATGTTAACACAAGGATTAAATGCTAAAATGACTTAGATTCAAAGGATTTGATACTTGATCACATTACACAAAATGAATCAAAAATGTATGAACTGTGTAGTTCAATAAAATAATAATAATAATGCTGTAAGTGTAAATACTACTGTTTGGTCAACCATAAACTGTGTACTTCAATAATAATACTAATAATGCTGTAAGTGTAAATACTACTGTTTGGTCAACCATGTAGCGTGAAGCACTTGCAGGGCAAAATATCTCCTCCACCTCTTTAAAAAACTGTTACACTGACTGTTAAAAGGGGGGAACCCCGTAAGAATTCACAACAGAAGAGTGACTGTTCAGACCACAAGAAAGTACCATTAGGTCTGGAAGAACTGGAGATCCTGTACCCCCAAGGCCACCAATAAAACCACCAACCACCCTAAATTAAAACAGTCAACAGCCAGTTCAAATGCTACAGTATGGGCAATGGTACATACCAGTTGTACAGCAATCATCAGGACTGTCTTGAGAGAGAACTTGCGTTCACAGAGATCAAAGAGGTCCTCAAGGCTTGGGCCCAGCAGTTCCAGAACCAAGGCATTGTATTTGCCACAGGGACCAAAGTAGTACACCTGTGGAATGCCCTCTGAAACACACAAATTGTCAAATATATACATACTGCCATCATACACACAAAGATCAATTGGTAGTAATAAAAATCTGAGGACTCACAAGGCACCCATTTAATCCAAGGCACAAATCCACACTGAATAAAGGTATGGCTATGGGAACATAAGACTGTGAGGTGAAGTAACTGTGTGAGGAAGGTACCATGAACTAGACTATTTATTTGCAATGGGGTATTTAGTTCACTGTGCCAACAGACAAATCACATTTTGGATTGTGAAGGCATGCAAGAAGACATAAGTAACTGATTCACTGTTGTGTTACTGAACTTACTGTTACTGTAGTTAGTGTCCACTTGCAGCTGAATGATCAATCAAAATAAATTTAACTCATTTCTGCTCATGACCCCATGCAGCAGTTTACCCCAATGTACAATGCAGCATTTCTCACCAGCAAAACTGCCTGATCTTCCATATCCAGATCCAGCAAGGAAGGTTTTTACCAGGGTGACATGTTCTGATTAGACAGCTTTCAGGCTTGGTTTATTTTCAGACAGCCTCCTATCAATATCATGGTTGTGCTAGGATGGAATGCAAATGTTCTGTGGTTTCTTAGCAGAATTAGAAAGTTCAGTGCTCTTGACATTTTGTGGATCCGTTCCATTGTTTGGTTATCCCCTACAGTGGCTGTCTAGATTGGTCTTGGGTGCGCAGCCCTGTTTGTCAAGGGTCCAAGGGGGCACCATTCCCAAAGACCAGGAGGCTTCAGGCAGATGGAAAAGGGGGGGTGTTTTGAGGGCCTCTTCGTGCTGACGGTAGATGCCCTAAGAAAAAGTGTGCATGTGAATGGGGTGTAGAAGGTGGGGGAAGAAGGGCAAAAACAGACTGAGACTAGATGAAGGAGCTCTATACCCTGCACATAATTATACATATATAATAATAGCATGAATTATATACAGAGGCAGATTACAGAGACAAAAACACAGAAATATTGTTCAGTCAAGGTCACTGAAACTAGTAGTGGTACAAAATGTTTATAGATCAATGGTGGTTATTACAATGCCCAGTTTCAAAGAAAACAGCATCTGTGAAAAAACATCAACATCTGCAAAAACGTCAACAGCTTTTGCCAAGTCCTGACCTCTTACATGCAGACAGTATGTAAGCCGCAAGTACTTTAGCATTAAGCATGACCTTGTCCATGCATGTCATAATTATACGATTACAAAATTTGACCTCAATAAACTGATCAGAACTTAATGAGAGAACATAACTTCCAGCTTGACCTTCCTTCACTATGACATTAAATAAGGCTAAGAGTAAGGACATCCAAACTGGAGGTTTTCACCACCTGGCGGTTCTCACCACCTAAAAGTTTAAAAGAAACTTTGACAGTAACCCAAAGCAACAACAGAACTCCAGCATAATACAATTAAGTTTTCCACCAAGGCCTCCTTCTAGTTGTGTGTAGTATGTTAGTTTGTCCTTCTTGCCCTTCGCAGTACCAACCCTGCGCCTGAACTGTCTCGTTCGGATGGGAATTGGTGCGTTACAAGCCTCATTATTATTATTATCACAAGGCTGGATGGCTGGCCCAACTAAAATGATCATTACATCCCAGCAGAGTTGTATAAGAATCAATAAAACTGTGCCCAGGGGACTGATCCGAGATTTTCCAATCTTGCACTGGATGCTTTCATTATGATTATGGAATCTGACTGCACTGCAGTTTTGCTTGCAATTGCAGTTCAAAGGATGATTGATATGCATTGATCTCCACCATTCGAAAGGAGCTACCACTACAGTAACACCATTTGCAGCTACAACCCAATTAAACTCTGCCTCAAGGCTTTGACAGCACCTTAATTAAATGCAGGCAAGCTCCCCCTGTCAGGTCTGGAACTGTGCAAATGTGGTTCAGACTGGGAGGAGGGCAGGTGGTGATGGATATGAACAGAGAAATATGTCCTTATGCTTCCAGTCAATACAAGGAATGGGGAAGGAGGGGTGGAGATGGTATGGGCACACTGCCTACATGTTGCCTGAATAAGTGAAGTAAAACTTTGTGAGAGTCAGTAAGAGAAAGTATGGGCTGCAAACCATCAACAGTCCGGTCAGCAGCCACAGGGCAGTGACAATGCCATCCAGCAATAACATGATGAATAGAGTTCCAGGGGAAGGGGGGGGGGAAGGACAGCCTGGAAGCAAATGAGGACTCCAGTTCCTGGGTTTGCAGGTCACCTCTCCAGTCTTGTGCCTGTGGGCAGGTGGGTAGACTTGAACTAGTTGTAGACTGGCTACACTGGGTCATGCCACACCAAAATGAGTTCGAACCCAAGCAGATTAGTAGCCACTGAGCCATGCTTAGGCACAAAGCACAAGGATCAGAGAGGCAAGCAGTCAATCACTAGACACAAATTTAGCCTGCAGCCGCCTGCTGGCTTGCTGGACTTCCTCATCAGGCCACACACACTTATTGATTCCAACCCAGCCAGCCACCAAAGGTCTGCAACCAAAACATCCCTCTACTCAAACTAAGTAAAGGTCCCCAGCTTCTTACACTGTACAGGACAGTTGTTACTGCATGGCTGTGCACAGTGCCTAGTTCCAGCTGCGCATTATACGGTTCCATTGTGCAAAAAGAAAAAAATCTAAGTACCACATTAAACAATTTAAAGGGCAACCTTCATTTTATAATTTTGTGCTAGATGCCAGGTCTACCCACTGCACTGTTTTTTTGTACAACAGTGGCATTAAAATAAACTGAGGTTAATGGTATTGGTAATGTTCCATTGGCTGAATCTTGCATGAATATATATATTATATATATATATCTCTGCACTTGTTACACACAGTGGCCACAATGACGGCAGTAGAGCAACGTGCTTTTCTTTGCAACTCAAACTCGGAGAAACAAGAACAAGACAACTGCTGTTAATTCACATTTAGAACGGGGAAAATAAAACAAAACATCCGCTGAAAAATGCTCAAAGGTCAAATAAAATGGACATTCCAATTCAAATACAAATCAAAGCACCCTGTGACTAAAGGGCAAAGGGTCAGTCGGTTTTGGTCCCTTTGTACTGTCCTGGGTTACACACTAAAATGCAGTGTCATTCTTATTCACCAAAGCAGTAGTGATCAAGTGCCCCCAGTCAGAGGGCAGGCCATCAGTAAAAACTGCTGTGCCTGCTTTCTCTCCCAAGTCCACCTACCTTCTTTCATCTTAAGAAAGAAGGTAATAAATTAGGCTGCAGTCCTCAATACCCCAGCAGAAGCCAAAGTATGCAGAATCCCTAAAGCAATGATTGTGTCCCCAACACAGGTTTCCATGAATAACAAAGAGGAAAACTGCAATGCAGAACTCAGACAACAGAAAAACTTTGCTGCAGTGCTCAAAGAAGACAATCGTTAAAATACTGAGTTATAACACCAGTCCTGTTTAGCATTATGAATGAATGAATTAAAATTTATTTTGCATAAAAGCTTCCACACAAAATAACAATAGTGCACTGAATTTACAACCAAGATAAATGAGCAACTGGTGTAGTGGCTCTTTACAGAGTACAGTGACTGACTGCTGGTTTTCACTCACAAGTGATGCTAATATTTTATTTGTCACAGCTAACATTAACACGCTACAAAATGTCTTCCTCCTTATGAAGAAAAAGAAATACTGAAACAGTAAAAGAAGGGTATTGTTTTTTTGTTTTTCCTCCAGGTTCATCAATGTTTTTATGAATACTGTTTGTGAAAAAGACATCAATAACAGCTCTGTCAAAACAAAAGTGAGTTATGTATCAATATGTTTTGTCTTAAGGGTTTGAACTTGTTTGTCCAATAACAATTAAAACCTTTAGCTCAATTTTAGTGGGTTGGCACCATAATTATATGACAGCAACTAAAACTTCAGTTGTGTAAAAGTTGTGATTATAGATAAATGAGTTCAGAAGAAAACCGTACTCAGCATAGTTCTGTTTTGATTTGTTGCAAACACATCATGGAGAACATGTAGGGTGAATCAGCTTTAGGCAAAAAAAGTGACCTGCAAGGTTTTCCATGTAACATTTAATGGGAATTTGTTTTTGTTAACTTTGTTACAGGGAGTATATAATCCTTTAATGAAATAAGACCAACGAGTCAACTCACCATTAGCATTACTGATGACCTGCCAATTATGAATTAAGTGTCATCTTTACACATCAGTAGCTTTATTTTACATTTACCAGACAATCCAACATGTACCTTTTTCTTTTTTAACCACAAAAATGATGCATACATATATATATTATCTATTCTCCCATTCTACTTTTTCTAGATTTTAGCCCCCCCCCCCCCCCCCCCCCTGTTTTCTTCTTCTCTTCTCCACTAGTAAACAAGAAAACCAGGACTGTGTTCTTCTGTGTCTGATAGCCCTGCACAGATTTTATCCCCAGGCACAGTGATGCCACAAACATGGCTGTCCCTGAAGATCCCCCCTCCCCTTTCCCCCTCTCCTTCCCCATCACATTTGCTACATCTGTGCAGCTCAAATATTTGCCCAGTAAAGATTTCTGCTGACACTGAAAGACACTAAATTTAACTTTCTTTGTTCACAAGATCATAATGACAATCCATACTGGCAGATGTAGTCAAAAATGGAACAGCAGAATCAAGACTGATTATATTTCAACCTGTGGATGGAAAAACAGGATAGAGGCAATTTATGACACTATGAACTTACATACAGCTCAACCAGGTCAGGAAAAAAATCAATATTGAACACAGCAAGCACCAAGTGTCTCCTGGTAGGGGCAGACAGGCATGCTTAATGTTACATGTATGCTGACAATGTATGCATCATTTTGCATGTCAAACTGGTCAATTGGTCAGTCAAAATGCACTGTATACTTCATAATTAGAGCAGACAAAGACATGGAAAAATGCCTAGACCTTTCCTTTACCAAAGTTGCGACAGCTATTCTACACAATAATAATAAGGTAGCCCCCCCCCCCCCTCCCCCAACATTCAACCTTATGCATCACTTAGTAATTAAGTAGATCACTGACAGACTGTCTTTAGCAATTTTTGACTTTTATTTTTTATTTTTTAGTTTCCATATGGCTAGGGTGAAATGGTGGTGGCTATGGGTATGGCAGGCAATCTATGTATACTGAACATTCAAATGACATTTTTGTTTCGGTGCAAGCCTTGTTTTATGACAATGATTACAAATCTAATTCTTTTTTTTAAAGTGTGTGTGTGTGTGTGTGTGCACGCGTGCACCCGCAAGTGTAACTATGGCAGCCACTATGTGTAAGTGACTAACCTTACTTTCACACATTCTCACAATCTAAAATGAATACACAACCGCCTTTACATTTACAGCAACGTGAGCGAGGCCCTAAAGAAGTATGATAGCACTTGTAAGTCTTCTGATGTTGTTAAATGTCAATCCACTCTGCAATTTCAACCTGCTTATTTTAATAACAATGTTACTACATATATATATATATATATATATATATATATATATATATATATATATATATATATATATATATTAGATGCTTTGGGGCAATAATTGATGCAGTTGTTTCATATTCTGTTAATAATGTACAATAATCATCATCACCATCACGGGCACTTAGCGTACCTAACTGTAACACTGACTTAAGTGCTTACAAATTCTAGACAGCAAAGATTTGAATGCACAGATGCATGCATACACACACACACTTGGGTTCAAAAGTGCATGTGCATGTACACATGCATGTACCTCTGGGCAGTGGGACTGACAAAAACATTTGTGAAAATATACAGATTTTCAAGGAAGATTATTAAAAGAACTGACTGAAGAAGCATGACCGTTTTTTGACTCCAAGTCAGCCTGGTTGGTCATGTGGGAATAACAAATGGAGCACTAATTCACAAATTATATCAGTAAGAGGCTTGTAAAGAAAAGAGCTCTAACCACTGGACTTAGCGCAGAAGGATGGTGTTTGTGTCTGCAGAAGAACAGAACTGCTGAAATTACTGGGATGTGCAAAAACAGCAGAGCTTCTTGTCAGGTTTCCAAAAGACCCCACGTGAAGATGAAGTCTAACCCATTAATTGCCAACACACCCTTTTTTTTCCAGCAAGTACCAAAACATCCAAACCCATCCCAAGTTCCTGTGATGATTACTGAGAGTAAACCGCCATATCTGCCTGTTTTCTTGTCCCCCAGTTGATCCAAAACATCTTGTTAATGTTATAACTTATATGCAGATTTATCCCATGGATAAGTCTTATTTTCCTACTCATTAATTATCCTAATTCATGTCACTGGTCTTCCCATTGATCAGTTTATCTGATCACTGTAGTATCAGTCTTATCTCCTCACCCAGTAATTTATTGCATCCGTTTTGACTTTTCATCCAATGATTTATCATACAGAGTAGTAATGCATTTCAACACAACCAGTGCCTACTCAAACTGCTATCAGGAGCAGTGACCACAAAGAGTTTAAATCAATACAACTATGGGTGATTTACTGATAAACTGCCTGTTTCTTGCCAACTGAAACCAAAATAGATCATTGGCTGAGGTAGACACTGCCCTAACTACATGTACAGCCAACATCTACGGAATGGACAAGATCTCACTGTTTTTTCATTTTAAAGGTGTGAAATGTTTACAATGGTATTTAATTTACACAGTTTTGTTTGCTGTGATAAACACTTACACATTTGCGCATAAACGTTTACAATAATGAATTTAGGTCACAAAAAGTTGTCTGAAATCAAACACTGATCATTAATATACCATGTGTTAAGGCTAAGGATTTCAGCAGTGACAGTGTTTGTCAGTTCAACTTGTTTAAGCCAAATGCAATCACAGACCTAAAAGTTCCCAAGAAAGACTTAAGTCTTATCAGAACTGCCATGCCATATCGTTTTGGTCAGTATACTTATTCTCAGGACCACCAGTGTGCACATTTGTAGCCTATAGTTGTCCTACTGTTACAGTGCACTGGACACTATTTTGCTTTGTTCTTATCTGGCTGGAGTGTACGAGTAACAAGACAAACATATATGCACCAAGACCATTACTCTTCCCTTCATTGTCATTATCCAGTTGGCTTCTGAGGACAGACTGAAAACTGACTCCCACTCAGGCTACCAGGACAAGCAAGTACAGTTTTGCTTCAGCTTCAGCTTGCTATATTATCACTATCAGGTACAACTTTACAAGGGTCACGGCCAAACTGCTCAAGTACACTGCAAAGCAACCAGCCTGGGTCTGACCCTCAGGCAAAGCAGGGTGGAGGGCTTTTTGCTGGTCTTCCCAGTCACTGATTGTGTAGTGTGGGCCCTCTTTGTGGGCCCCACCTTCCTGTGCACAGCAGGCACTAGGACTGTTGTGTCCCAACAGATCCCTTGTCCACCTTTTAATAAAAGAAGGCCTACCACTGTGCCAGTTAGCCTTATGCAAGCAGGTCTTTTTGTATGCAATAAAAGCAGCATAGGAACAATCACATTAACAAGTTTGGCTGCTGCTAACGGGAGTAAAGTAACTTGGTTTTCTAGGCCCAGTCAACCAAGGGGAAGCTTCTAAATGAAGAAAGAAAGAAAACCAAACAAGTGGAAGTAACACCCAATTACCAAAGCTGATCATCTTTCTTTCCTTTTTTTAAAAAGAGGAAACTGATCACCTGCCCCACCTAGGTTTTAAAAAGTCCCTGTAATAACAGGTAAGTGTCTGTCTAGCACATCAAATTACATCTAGGTCACTGAAACTGTTAAAGCACACATTACAGCCATAAAGTAAAACACTTCATGATTGACTGACTCCAGCATACCCTCCAGGACAGGTCTGAGTGAATAAATGCTATCTTCTAATCTGTGCAGCAGTATCACTATCACTCCATCAGTGTATGGGGAAGGAATAGCTGGGGGAGGGGGAGGGGGATCATTTACAAACACTGCAGGGCATACACACACACATACTAGCTCTTGGCCCAAACATGGGTAACCAGGTGTAACTCAGCTGTCAGCAACCAAACTAACCTACAACACACTACTGGTAATCTACTGATGTACAACCACAAGCCCTTTTCAGAGCTTTCAGCTCTCCTTACACAGGCACACACCAACTTAGGTATGGTCCATTCCCCACTGCCCCTCTCCAGGGGTCTATGGATGCAATTATTTTAAGTGGCATAGGTGACCACTGGTTTCAGTCTGTGAACAAGGTGTCCAGGAACTAGCAATAGCATGTGGCACATAATGATTGCATGAGGAATTTGCCTGTGGTGGCAGGGGGAGAAAGTGGCCGCCAAGTCTATCATTTCATGGTGGCCAGTTTCAATGGCAGCATGTCTTTACAGCCGGGCTCTATTGATTGGTCCTGTCACCAACAACACTGACAGTCAATGGCTTCTCACACCACCCTTCTCAGCCAGCCTCATGCAAAGCTCTACCTTTATACAGCCCCGGTCTTCAAGTTTCACATAACCAGCCACAAGCAAGTAATGTTGAAGTTTAGGGTGTTCAATTTAATCAACTTGAACAGTCACCAATATTCAGAATATAAAGCTGCCTAGTACTATTGTTGTCTAGGAGCAAGACCAGTGCCTTTCAAGAGCACAAGAGAGCCAGTGCACAATCCACCATAAAGAAAGAACAATTTTAAAATTGTGCAGCAAGTGTAGGTACTGAAACTAGTAAAAGTGGTGGGCAAAACTAACACATTTTCTCCTTGTTTGTTCAAGTTTTAAAGGGACCCACTTTCTGCAAATCTAGATTTTATCATGAACTCACTATAGCACCTTTTCAGACTGATTACCGTAAAGCCAGGTTTGTGATTAAGGAATAATATAAAAAGTGACTGACAGAATGGCAAATTATGTGGGTGTATATATGACACTGTCACTGATACACCTGTACAGCTTATGCTTTTCAAGACACCAAAGTTTTAGGAAATATAACCAAATCATACGCCAATTAAAGGCCAACACAAACAAAACACTGCTGAATGTTAACTATTCCCCCTCTCCCTCCAAACTGAGAGGTGAAGCAAAGGTAACCTGGTAGCAATGGAGGTGCTTAGCCAACTGGACACCAAAATTGTATGTTTGCATGATATAGGATTTTACTTTTATGCTCCCTCCATGAAATAATACATATTTTACAATACCTGGCCTATAGTGACTATAGCCGCCCCCCCCCCCCCCCCCCCCCCCCCTATATTGTCTCAAGCCACAAACTCACCACAGTTTATGTCACAAACCCAGACCAATGCCAGTAAAACTGAGGGTGGTGCTGACCAGACTGGCATATTCAGACTAGAAAGGGCCAGAGCCTGACTCTCAAAAGTACCTTAACTTAGTTTACAAACTGTGGAAACACAGGGGTCAACCTGGTGCTGATCATCTACCACAATACCAATATCAAAACCCAGCTATCACCACTGTACATAGATATATTACCACAGGGAGATTTGAGACTAACCAGTACCGCTGACATGGTAAACAAAACCTCTCCAACCATAAGCACAAGAAATGAGGTCAACAGGAAGCTGCAACCTTGTTGACTACATCTTGTGTTAATAACTTGTATGCATAAAGCACCCCTTCTCACAAGAGCTGACAGTACTTTGCAATTACAACTATACAAAATACACAAGTGCCACAGATGCATTGAATCATAATATATATGTAAACAACAACACACACACACACACACTCACATGCATGCACACAAACACACACACACACACACACCAATCACCAAATCAGTGTCATATTGGAAAAGGGGGAGGTTTTGAGTACTCATCCAAAGGAAGAGGCTGACTGACAGAATCTGTCATCTGCCAGTTTTGGAAGTGTCCCAGAGCTTTTGACCAATGTAAGAGATGGAACAGTCACAGTACCACTTACTGTTAAGAACAGAATGCACAGTATGGCTGTTTGTGGAAGAATGAAGTTGCTTAGCAGGTGTGTAGATCTTGAGTAGGTAAGAAATTATATATTTATATTACAATATATATTCCTTTAATAATTAAACATTGTTACAAAGGAAGCACAAGTTTTCATTTCAACTCAACCCAAACAGCAATGGAGTGGTGTTGAAGGTAATGCTTTCACTGCTCTGGTTTAATCTGGTTCACAATCATAAGGGGCATGCTACCCACTACCCAACCCATACTGTGTGTGAGTCAATATACTTCCTGTTTTGAAGTGTAGGTTGCCCAACAACAAAGCCCTTTTACAACTTCGTCCTGAGGTGACCCCATGTGGCTGATATGATCAAGAAGATGTTAAAACCCAAGAACTAAGTTCTAACAGCACCTTTTCTTTGCAACTTACTAAAAAAAGAATAACAGTTTTAGGCACTGCTCTATTTAAACATGAGTAGATATAGATATATATGCAAGATTAGGTATCACTTAATGTTTTAATCCTTCAATCTATGAGGAAGCTACCAATGCAGTATTGCTATTTTGAAGTAATTCTTAATGGGACAATGCAGTAGACTGCAAGCTGTTTCCCCACCCCTGATGTGAACTGTTGAACGATTTCCAGCTGTTACCAAAACAACTTCGCAAAACAGTATTTACACTCAACCAGGTCAGGAAGTTGCAAATCACAAGGCCCTTAAATCTGACTAATCACACCCACAACAGGATATAGGGGAAGACTGGGCTTGTTTACACATGAATTATTTTCCAACATGTATGCTGCACACAATATCACCACTGAATAAAAGGATCAGCCACTCTTAGCTGAACTCCAACATTTTGCTCCAACTCTGGCCCATTTTGTCCTAGAATCTGGGAGGAGACGGGCTGGGGGCACAAACTCTTTTCCTCCTTTTTCCTGTCTTGAACCCCATTAAAGATTTTGCCATCTAGTCACAAACGAAAACAAAACCGTCTGCTTTAAACTACAAACAAGTGCAATAAAAAGAGCAAATGCTCATTCAGATGATTGCCACTCAAAACAGACAATATACACATTATATGTCATTTATGTGTGTAACTGTAATGTCTTTTTTTTTCTTTTACTCTAAATTAAGAATTGCTTTTTTAATATTCTGTTAACCCCATAGGTCATATCAGGTCAACTCTAACATATCTCTTAGAGGGGATGAAGGGTGCCAAAACTGGACTGAACATGTAAAGCCTGAGGAAGTTATCATTATGCAGAGTTGCAAAGATCTCAAGCAACATCCCAAAACATGCCAGTATCAAGGTTTTTGTTCAGTGAGGGAGTGTGCACATTATCCACCTTAAGGTTAAATAAATGGTATCTACCTGTTGCATGAAGGTAGTCATGATCATGACCATGTACAAAAAATCTGAGCTAGAATGAATATGAACTTGTTAAAATTAAAAAACAAAAATAAACAAACACCGGAACTAGTTTATCTTTCTGCCATACATGTGACCTAGAAAGGTCTTTGAAAAACTCAATATAGCTATTATTGTACAGAGATCCAAAAATATAATTAAATAATCTGCAAGAAAGAGCAAAAATTTAAATCTTTGCCTGGTCCAGGAATCCAGAAATGATCCTTTAAGTGCATGCAAAAGTCACAACAAGAAATTAGCATAAGTTATATGCACATAATAACAAAATCTTCAAAGACCTGCATTGTTCATGTAATGCACACTCATAATAATTCAAATCAAAGCAATCCTGGCTAACAATGGAGGTGGGGGTGGTGGGGGGGGGGGGGGGGGGGGTGATTATGTTCTAAGAAAGGGAGCACTTGTTTGCAACAATGTTTTTTTTTATATTGTGCATGTGTTACTGTTGTTAGGTTGTACTCTCTTTGAAAACAAAGTAATGTTAATTCCAATTAATATTAATAACTAAGGCCTTGACATAAGGCATTATGACACAAATATGGATTTGTTCAGGCAAATGAACAGTAGCATCTACATTTTATTCTTGGGACAATGTCAGGCTTTACTAGCATCAACTATAATGTTAAACTGTATGAACAGTGTCATGTAGTGATATAAATATGTAAGCACTGGGGAACATTGTTTCCAAGCAGTTTTTCATTTCACACATACATGAATGCATTGACTGTCAGTATTCAATGTGGCAGTTCTGTTGCTGACATTTATACTATGTTGGCATTTCAAGAATATAAACAAACCAGTCTGGGTTTTGTGTCATCATATCCCAGTAAACATGCCGGATTCGATCTGCAAGCATTTTGGTTATGACCAGTTACGGCCAGCATGCAGCCAGAATCTGGCCAGATTGTATATGCCAGATCTGACTTCCCGCATCCGATTTGGTTAATTTTTTTCCAAAGAAGGCCTGGACCATACTGCACAAAACTGACCCGGGTCCGATCTGGATGACATGGTCACATTTTGGCCAAATGTATCTGGTCCACAAGCAAGCCAGTGTGTAAAAATCATTGAAACCAGTTTCTGGCAGAACACAACCAGCCCGGTACCAGTTTCCCACTTTCAGGCTCGTGTTGCATTCTTCCACAGACAGCCCGGATCATACAGTGCAAAACCAGGTTAGATCTTATTTGGTTCTGGCTGACTGTGTCAGGATCCAAACACAAAAGATTCAAAACAACGCTTATTTATTATGACAAAGACACACAATCAGCAAATTGTCATGCCAACATTCTTGCAAGCACTGGACAAGAAAACAACAACTCAACCAAACAAAAGATAAGTCATCTCATTTTTAACCATTTAATTGTTGCTTAATTGTTGTTTTGTCGCTTGACGAAGGGGATTACCCCCAAAATTTGTAGACTGTGTGTCTATGTCATACTAAATAAGCATTCCTTTGAATCTTTCATGTGTTTGGATCTTGTTTTAGAATGCTAGCAGTCATTCTTGTTTTAGATTTTTGACAATGTCAGATTTTGGCCAAATGGATATGGTCCGGAAGCAAGCCAGTGTGCAATAATCATCCAGCCTGCTTCTGGCCAATGCTTCCAAGCCGATCTGGATCTGGCATGTTTACTGGGATCTGCTTCAAGACAGTCCCTGGGACAGAGGTGTTGACTGCAATATATTAAATATATATGTATCAATATCACCCTCTCCCCCACCCCAACACACACTCTACAGGGAACATTAACACATGATTAAACTAACCAGCAGGCCATGTATGTACACACATATGTAGGCACACACAACAGCCGTAATGAATATTATTATGGTACCTGCCTTACTACCCCCTACCCCCAAAGCTGCAAGGATAAACACTGTGTAACTAAATAACATATTCTTATAGAGCTGTACACCACAAACTCACTGTAACAGTATAACATTAACAGCACAAATGCATTGACACTGGTTGGATGCATGAGATTTAACTTCCTGAAATTCTACTGCTGTGCAGAACAGTGTGTGCAGGGGGCACCCACCTGATTGGCCCAGTTGTTTGTAGAACCTGTACTCCAGATGCAGCTGGGGCGCCCGAGATTTCATGGGCTCCTGAAATCACAACACCCACAACAAGTGAACAATGGTGCAAGTGCAACACAGCAGCTACAATTGTGCAAGGTCTCACAGTCACCTACACACTTTCATCATTGCTAGAAAGGCATGTACAGTACAAAAAGGCACTGTTAGCTTATGCTTAGTTTTAGGGCTTAACTGTGTAAGCATCTTAAGTCGTTATATACATCATCAACACAAGTGTCATGTGGAACACAAGAATATGACTAAGAGGTTTGCTTTATTGTGTGTATGCCACTTTCACTAAGTTTCAGTGTTATTCTGCACTACCACAACCTGGTATGTTGTTTTTTGCACACACACACATACACACCAATTAATTACTGTGTTATAATTATAACTTCACACTGCAGATATAATTAACACAAAATGTCATGCATACACTGATACAGCCCTACTCATGCTGTCATAGAAGATAAAATTAAAAGGTCACATAATCCTACAATGCAAGCGCACAAAACAGATTTTTCTTTTTACTGTGTAAAAAGTGTACATACTGTACAGTATGTACATGTGTATCAAATGGTATGAACTTTGAGTGTGACAGTCTGACACACGTGCATACATGTACATTCAACTGAAAACATTCAGAAAGTGTTCACTTACGCTTACAGTTGTAGACACAGAGATATCACTTGATCATGCAGAAGCAACTGTACTTTGGTACAATTATGATTTATGATTCTTAAAATTGTACAATATCACACAATACATTATATATATATATTTAATTTACAATAGCCTGTGCCACAGTCAGTGTACAAACAAACAAACCAAACTCACCAATTTGATGGCCACATGTTCGTTGTTGTACAAGTTCTTCCCTGAAATCAGAGAAAATGACAGTGATTTATTTTTTAAAGTAAGCAAACTTGCTCTAATTAATCACACTTACTGGTATTGTCTCCCACCCTGCCACCACTTCTCCCCACCCATCATTAACTATTATATCTACATCTGGCTTTTCCTAAGCTGTATGTTCATTCATGAAACATCTAATGAGTGTACTGCACATCCTCAGAGGTATTTGTGGCATTGCATCAACAACTAATGAGTGTACTGCTCATCCTCAGGGTATTTATGGCATTGCATCAACCATTGTATACATGTATACACTACAGCTTTACAAATTACAGTACACAGTTACTTACAGTGCACCAAGTTGTGGTAAATGTCCTTTGGCATTGCTTTGAGCATGCAAACTCAGTCATACTCAGTACTCACAGAACACAAGCAGCACCTATTATTAATAGTATTAAGTTAGAGTACATGTCCTTCGCTGCAAATATACTGACACAGCTATAGCACCATGAAGCCTGTGCTTCTACTAGTACCCTAGTTGTAGCTCATAGTGTTCACTAGTAGCATGCAACATTTGACAATGTTGGGTATAAATTTCAGGTAAATGTGTTTCAGCATTAATTCACACAGCTATAAAGTTTGATCCTTTTCAAAAAGTGTGCAAATAACCAATATATTCATGAATCAGTTAACAAATGATAAAATTGTTTTTATTGAAGGTTATGTGGATTTAATACCAGGGTAACAACTATTTTTTCAACATCAATTCACAAGAGCCAAGGTAGGTAATGTGATAAGCTGTTTTTCAGCTCTCTGAATTATCACTTGTGCAGTCTTGTCAAGTACCCATCTCACGAAGACCAATCTTTTCACACAACACTTCAGCTCATGATGATGCATCACCGTACCAAGATTGGTTTTAAGTTCAGCAGTTCTGAAAACATTGCCCTGATAAAAATTCACTGAAATCTGGAACCTTCACTGTGACCTTAAACATAGCACTCCAACCTTTTCACAAGACACTCTGGCTTAGTTTTAGTTTTTCTTTATAATGAAGTACCAACAGGACTTCTGAAAACTCCCAAGAGAAAATTATGCTTTAAAATCGATAAGTAAGGAGTGAAATCTGTCTAGGGGTGATCATGGCCACTGATTTTTCACTGAGAAACAATCCAGCAAAAAACAATGCAACACATTTTTGAAGCTGCAGTCAAACAAACAGCAAGCTCAGTCAAACGTTATGAATCAGTAACTAAAAGTAAAATGCCTTCCCGAAGTTCACTGGCTGTTGCCATTCACTTTATTCCATCACACAAGCTTAGGTGAATAAGAACATTGGGTGCATTTATTGCAATGGCACTGAAGGTATGGCTACTGATTGTTATGCCAAAGCAAAAGCACCCTGAGGATTCAGCTGATGTGTTTACTCAACCAGTAAACCCAAATTCAGTAGGCCTGTAAAAGGTATTTCTCTAGTTCAAGTTACTTTAACATGTTTTAGGAGTGCATGGCTAAGTGAGTTTGACTTGGCTAATCTATGACAACAGCCAAACAATGAAGCGCTGTCTCACATTGCACAGAAGACGCTTACACATACGCACCCAAAAAGAAGTTATATAAAACACATTTGACAATTAGTACTGGGCTGAATGAACTTTCACTAGTTTGGGTATTCAGTGCCTACAAGAAGTAATAAAAAATAAAAACAGCAGTGACCACTAGGATGCTGTACTGTCAAATCAGTGCCGAGTTTATAAATAATACACAAATCTCTGGAGAAAGTCAAGATTTCTGTAACAGCACTTTACTGAGTTTACTTCCAGCTTGGAGTGGCCTTTATGTTTACCGTTGCAAGATTTCCTGACAGGATTCCAGATTTGATAGTCAAAGTACCCCCCCCCCCCCAAAAAAAAAAAAAAAAACAACAACAACCCCAGACAGATGGATACACTGACAAGTGATTCAAATATGCCCCCCAGCACCTCCCCCTTCCCATAACCTGTTCACAGGGGTATAATAAAACATTAAAGATCTACAGTCTGTATAGCCTATAGGGCACAGAGAACACAAACAAGAAAACTTGTACTAGTGTGGTTGTGGTTGTATTACTGGTACAACTACAAGCATTCTCCTGTCTTATTCATTTCACTTATTCTCATGCTGAGTATCCTATCCCCCAGGGGTCAACAACATGTCTTTTAAGTTTAACTTAAATTAACATATTAGATTAAAAAATTAAATGGACTGTATCTAACGGTAAACGACAGAGAACCTGAAAAAAGTAGTGTGGGTATAGTAAGCATTCTCCCGTTTTGTCCACTCCACTCTCCTTAATCTTAGTTCTCATGCTCACCCAGTGACACTGTTGACAGTGTTTGAGTGAGACTGGCCCACAACAGCTAGCCTGACTGGGTTGACACAATACATAAATGGTGGGGCCACAAACTCTAGCCTGCAAACAGGTCACTCCACAATACAATCTGCTACTGTTGTTACCCTATTCCCCTTACCTCAGCCACACAGAGCTGGAGTTACAGAGTAAACCTTGTATATTAATAATGAGGCTTGCAACACACTGATTTCCATCCCAATGAGACAGTTCAAGCAAATGTAGTTTGCACTTGTGTAAAACAAAAACAAAACAAAACACATTAATTCAATATTTGAAATGTATGCAATATCTAGTTTTAAGCAACTCTGTGACCCCTGAACAATACTGCTAAACTCAAACAAAATTAAGTATTACTATTAGTTTTAGAAGTACTTACAGATAGCAAACAGAGCTCTGGATATAAACTGCAGAAGTAGACCTCGTCTAGCTTGTAACTTAAAAGCTTCATGTTCAGAATGGGGAGTTGTAAACAGGCTGGGGGGGGGGGGGGGGCAAGGATGTACAGTTACAATTATACACTAATCAACAGTAATTAGTATCAACATATTGCCACTCAGTACTCTTCAAAATCATTGTCAAAGTTGACACTGACCCCACTGGGGCTGTTGCGCTAAATTATCACTGTGTGACTGTATGCAAAAGTTTTGCATGGGCTATCACTGTATCAGTGTCATTGTCACGGAAGTCTACAGCAGTATTACTTAGGCTTAAGTTAGACTGAGTACAAAAAGAAACAGACAAGAAAAGGAATAACATCAATTCAAACAGCGGCCATAATCATAATGTTCCCTCACTCTGTAAAGGTAAGACACACAGACACAGACAACTGGTTGACAGGTAGGAGGAACTAGGGTTGCGTATAATTGGGCATAACATCCATCCAACAGCTTAGTACTGACTGGGTGATGACAGGCAGAGTTGCCAGACACCAGGTCATTGTAAAATTGAATGCAATTCCAGATTCGCCCCCCTCCCCCCCACCCCCCAACACACACACACACCAGCCCTTACCCATAGGAACGGAAAGGGAAAAACTATAGACAGTGACACAGCAATGTTCACCATTTGTTAAGAAAACTAATGTTTGAAAGTTGTAAAAACACTATTTTATGCCCAGCAGTCTGGTCAGTGACATAAAGTTTGTTTGTTTTTTAAATTATAATATAAATTTTGATACTCTTGCATACATTCTGGCCTTAATTATGATAAACAATGCCAGAATGGGTGGCAAAAAATTGAAGTACCAAATTTATATTATGCCAAAAGCCAACCTTTCAATGTTCTTCATGGGTTATAAATACAATATTAGCAAACCAACATGAACAATGAAGTCAGAACAAAATGAAACCTGCACTAGTTGCACTACATTTTCAGGCCAGTTTCATCTTCCCTTCAGTTTCCCCTTGAGAAGATTGATGTAGGCATGGCTGCACTTGACTACATTGTGACTAAAATTACAGTACCAGGCGTAATCATAACCTACTACATCCACACAGATACTGACGCCAAGTTAATAAACCATGAATCTGGCTTCAAAGACTTTCACAAGCAACTGCACACTTACAGCCACTGCTGCACCATACTTGTATAGAAATATAAAGTGCTGCATTCTCAATCTCATCAGCAGTATGCATAGCTCTACAAGTACAAGGAGAAGGTGCAGCCTCCCACACAAAGGCAGCCAGATCAAAAATGTTTTTAGCCAGTTTTAAATAAGGCCTGTACAACACTCCCTGTAACCTGTTCAGTTATAATAATGACCAGTAGTGGTGTCTGAAAGGCATGAAACCAGAATCAGACCCAAATGCTACACAATGGATGTAAAACTGTTCATGTTCAACTTCAAGGAATGATTCATTCCAGATAACTGCACACACAAACACACACGCTCTCTCTCTTAATGTCTGGTGTTTTACGCCCAGTCAACCACTGAGGTTATATCAGGGCAATCTTAATGTCACAGCTGGCTATCAACCTGGTTAATATTATAACATTACACAATACATGTAAAGAAATAACCATGTGATTGTGAAGGAGTGAGCTAACCAGTAATAAATTTCACTCTTACTGGTTGAAGACTTCAATACACAATCGTGACAATGTATAATTTACAACCTCACCATCTGGAAATCATAAGCCAGACAACCTATTTTTTTGTCACGCATCAAAAATCATGTACTCCACATAAACAAAAACATAAAACAAAATTTGAATGGTAAAACCTTTTGATCACAGCAGCCTGCAATGCAATCACTGCAGTGTCTTAACCAGTTTTAATTTTTTTTAAATGTTAGAGGAATAAATCTAATGCCGGTAAGGTGGTATGACTATGAGTCCTAAAGACTCCTATGACACTGACATTATGGGTGACCATACTAACAGTAATATTACTACTTCAGGCTAGTGAATGTTCTTTGTTCATATGGATAATGGATGTGTTTTATACACATTTTACAACATATTTACTAGCCTGGCTATATAGTATATAGCACTGAAACAGACAATTTTCAACTGCTGTTGGCCTGTAATATTAGTATACTAGTATAATACAGCAAGGTAGTGAACTAGGTCTATATCATTCCTATATGCCATGGACATCAAGTGGCAGAAAGTGTGCAAAAAGACACTAATCCAGAAGGAGCACTACAGGAAAAAAAATTGTGCAACCTGTCTTCCTAGGTTTAAAGGGAAGGCTTATGTTTGCACTGCTCCAACACTTTGCTCCTCTATTGATTGTGGTCTTGTACACAGTCCTTCACAAGTGGCCTGTGTGTGCAGATCTGGACCTGACCAAGTCTCTGTGCAACGTCAAATGGAACATCTTGTGTCTGCTGACACTAAATCCCTTTCACTCTGTGGGATCACAAAGTCTGGTTGGTAATGGTAGACAATAGCTCTACATTGTATTAGTACATTAATCTCAGATTTATAATACCCCTCATTGCATTTGCAGATCAATTTCTGTTATAACAGCAATCATAACTAGCATCATCTTAAACTGGTCACACATCGGAAACATTCACAGTATAGTAGTTACTAGTTTAGAACTATTAATTATTAAATATAGTGTTCAGTTTCAACAATGATGAGGTTTAGTCTCCAGCTACTAAGTACTATTCTGCTACTACTACAGTACTTTACTAGTAATAGTAACTAATACTATTAGTATTACTCATTGATACTAATAAAGTAACAACTAATATAGTTACTATAAAGTATAATTATTAACTGCAATACTTACTACTTAGTAAGTTAGTATAATAGTAATACTAGTACTGTAGTACTAGTAGTATGGGCATTATGCCATTAGTACAGTTTACTAAACAGACCACAACTCAAAGACAGTAAACAGTAGAAACTGGCCACCAGACAGACCTTGACATAGCTTAAGTAAAGTAAAGGCCAGTACTTGTGCATTCCACATGTTCTTAATCAAGTTAATGTTATCACAATGACACAATGTTTGTTAAAGTTAAAATCTTATATATTTATAATATAGTTTCCAAGATTATGAATATGAATCTTATGATGCTATGGCAAGTATACTTTCAAGTGTTTAGTGATCATGCTGGACATTTTTCAAACCGGTGTGACATCTACAACTAGTACAAGCAACATGGCAGAAACAGCGGTTGAAATTTGAAGGAAACCAGTCACACAATCACTGTAGTGTAAGTGTAACCGATCAGATACATTGCTTTCTATAAATACTACTGGCATACTGCTAGAGCTCTACTAGCAAACACCTTGTTCCCTTCCTTGCCTAGAAAACACACACACACACACACACACACACACACACACACACACACACACACACACACCAATGCACTCTCTCTCTCTCTGCTTTCTCTTCTTTTTTTCTCCCTTTGCTTTTGTTTTTTGAGAACCAGCAAGCAAAGTAACAAATCTGAAACAGAACTGTACTGACATGCCTGCCAGGTAAGAGTTACAAATACCGTAGGTTACTAGGTGACTCAGGTCTTTGTTGTACTTGTGTTACATATTTTTGAGCACTAATTAACTTCCTTGTGTCTTGATTCAGCAAAATAACAGCCAGTATATCTGCCTGGTTGCCGACTTTGGTTCTGGTGTTTGCTAATCTTAAGACTTAACTGGTAAAATACCAGAAATTACCAGTCATACTCATAGACAATGAGCAAAACCTGATGGACACATGTCAAACACAAAGGAAAATGCTGTGTTAATATGGAAAAGAGGAATGGTTTAGTTAATACGTCATTCACAAAAAGTCTAAAACAATTGCAACATTGAAGATGGCATCATTTTCCACAGATGAACAGAAGATATGTCAGCAAACCCATTATCATCTACCACAGCCTGCACACAACTTGTTATCTTATAAATACTTATAGCTAGTAATGAGATAAAGTTGAAATAAAGGCACAGCACTACCATTTTTTCTAATTTGTATTTGGTGTTAATGGGTGTTTTGTTTTTGTTTTCATAATCTTCCATCTTGAATTAGTCCAAAATAATTATTATTCTGGGTTTTTTTTGAAAGTATGCATGCCAAATTTGTTCACAAATTAGGCACTACTGTCACTGTATCAGGCACTGTGTGTAAGATTTGAGGAAAAAAGCCTTGCCTTATGTAAGTTGTAATTCTATAGTTATAAGCTAACACTAACTTACACAAGAGGGTTGGCATTAACTGGTAATTTCCTGTCTTTTACCAGGTAAGATCACAATATGTCACTTGTCAGCAAAAAACAATAATCAGCAATCAGTCAGATGTACCACTACTACCTCACCCTGATATAACCGTACTGGTTGACTGGGCATAAAACACCAACTTACTTACTTACTTACCACTACTACCAGCTGTTCTTTTGTCTGACCAGTTCTCAATGAAAAAACAACAAAGAGAGAGAGTGAGAAAGCATGTTTGCAATGTTTTGTGTGTGTGTGTGTGTGTATGTGTGTGCATGTGCATTCTAGATGGGAAAGGGAGCCAGGTGTTTGCTATCAGTAGAGCTCTAGTACTAGTAGTAATTAGCAAAGGTGGCTGTGTAATATCTTATATCTTAATCTCCAGTCTTTTTCATTCTGTCTTAATCTTACTTCTTAGTCAATTAATGTAATGAAAACTATGAAAACTGTCTAGATAGGTCTCCTGACAACATGAAGGAGCAAACTCTGCCTTCTATTCTACACTAATCACTAGCTGATGTCTTACACTATATAAATACAGGTCTAATGCTGTACTAACAGTAACATCATCTACTTGCTTGACAATAATTAAATAAATCAAAAAGTTGGCTCTGCTGAGGAAACTTTGGTATCACTGTCAGGAGCCCATGCCCCATAAAACAAATGATACTAAGACAGAATACAGGATAGGCCATCAACAACAAGAACAATGCCGCCCTATGCTGGTCTAAATGAGTTGTATTGCTCATTTATTATATTAGTGAGATTATCATTACTGCCGAATACCACTAGAAAATAGAACGTTATCAAAATTCTGTTATTACAATATTAGCCTTAAAAGTTACGCTTATCAAGCCTTATGTAAACATTGTCAAAGCACAATAGTGAACTGGTTCAAATGGATAATCACATAAAGTGATAAACCAAATTCCTCTAAGTCTTTGTGATTATTAATATTATTATGAATAGCAACAATCAACCACTTGATTATTCTGACAGCTTTTAAATTCAATTTCAAACCAGTGGCATAACTCAGTAACTAAACTGGCATTCTAAACATAATGGCTGGCAACTCTATTAAAAATTAAAGTACTGTTCAGGAGCTGTGGTGTATGTCAAAGTCACAATGTTTCTGTGGTGTGTGTGACACTGACAGTCTCAATGTCGGTCAGTCTTTCTAACTTAAACAGAACACAAATTATGTGACACTGACAGTGACAACTTTCAAACAAAATAAAACCATTTTACGTCTTATTTTAAAATTTCACTGAGTCTCATCTAAGCTTTAGTTTAAAGAATATATAAAGTTCTCACAACCTGCCTTTGGCAACAAACACACAGATGCATGTCTGTCAATCAATGTAGCATGTTAACAGAACCAAAACTGTATAGTGTAACCTACTTTATGTACAACTTAAAAAAAATTATATTCATAACCATCTGCCTGAAAAAATGAATACTAGTGTATAAATGTCATCATGTGGCAACTGGCATGCAATTGCATTTTTATAAGAATACATACATGTATGACATTTACAACATCTCTCTTTAGTTGTGTTGTGTGTGTGCGCGTGTGTGTGTGTTTTACATCTTTCTCCACAAGATTTTCAACTCAAACCCATCGTAACAAGTTTTTAAACTACACTGTGTACATGATAATAATTTTGTTTATTTGAGTAAAATTCTATTAGCAACACCTGAAGTTCTGTAGAAGAGTGGTCATGAGAATGACAGAAGAATAAACTTTCACTAGATTTAGGGAACAACTCAAATAGTTATTCACTGCTGCAGGCACTGTGTATCTGAAGCCAGTGACAGCAAGGGCATCAAAGTACTTTCTATGCATACATATATCATGAAATCCTGCGATGATGACTGCACAGTGGAGACCAAGAGGAGGGGGTGTACTGTGGGATCAATTCAGAAAGATAATACTTAATAGGTACAGTGTAAGAATGCCAAGCAATAGGTGGGCAAGAAAGGTTTGAATCCATTGCAAGATTGACTAGCACCCAGTGAAAGTCCTTGATGGATGCTGTCTGCACAGACTTATTTAACCTTGTTATATTGTATGCAGCAAACTGTTCTTCAAACTTGTTGGAGTACTTGCAACAATCTGGGAACCGGTTGTAAAAATGTCACACCTTTGTCATTATTTTCCCGATACTACCCAACAGTGACTCATACCCACCAACACTAGGGGATAACAAGAAGTTGATTTAACAAGTTCTACCTTTAAATTGTGCAACTAAAACACGATAAACTGTCTCAGTTATACTTACCAAGTCTGAGTTCGCCAAAATTTCCACATCCTATCTTTTTCCCGACTCGGAAGTTGGGTCCCACCATCAATACTCCAGTGTTACTGGAAGATGCACTTTGTCTGCTAGAACTATGCATGCTGCGAGCACTTGTTTTCCTCCGGCTTTGCTCTTCTGATTTTTCGTAAGTATCTCGTTTTGGTGTACTCATCGGGAAGTCTGGTGTCTTTCCCCACCACACACCAACAAAAACAATTCCTCAAAATGCACAAACGATAAAATTCAATAATCTTGTCATGAGAGAAATGAGATGAACCAAACCCCGGTCACTAAGCCCCTTCCAAAGTCCCGTTCTGGTGCTTCAGAGGGGCCTCCTCGTCCATGATACATACTGTCACGACAATCAAAGAGTTAATTTTTGATTACATTTTCGTAATCTTACAACTAACACCAGCTGATCAATATTTCTGGAATATTTCCCAACGCCTCACTCGATTTCAGCCTTCTTCTTCGGCACAAGTAAGAGAGCACAAACCCATGGCGAGCACATATTCGTACGCCAGCGTAAATTAGGGCTAATAAAGACGTATAAGCAATACTCTTCTTACAAACACTGTTTTATGTATTTCTGTTTTTTTGTTTTTATGAACAATGTTCACGTTTTAATGAAAATTAATAAGTAACGCAGATTTATTTTCTATCAACGTAGTAATAAGACCGGAAAAGGATAAACTGTTATCCGGCGATCTGCGCAAGTCGGGATTCCCCGTATCCAGGCGTTTTGTGTGTCACTATTTACTGACAACCACACACTACTTTAAGATCAAAAGCATTTTGAATCACGAGCAAAAAAGTCATGGGATATATTTAGTCACCGCATGCCTCTTCTCTTATGGAACATTTAAACTACATCCAAATTTTGACTCTAAACTAATTAGGTCAATATGTCAGCTGATATTTTGCATAGATACGTCACTTCCGTATCAACAACTATGGCGGATGTTTTCAAATGACCCTGGGCTCAATGCAAATTATTGTTTAAAATGTGCACGTACCGCTGCATCACTTAGCTACAAAGCATGGGAGAGCGGTTTTTAGTTGTGATATCTGCCTTAGAAGGTTAGTGTTTGTTGTCTTAGGGCATATGTTTTTGAAAAAATGGTAAAGTATTGTTTTATTCTTTTAAGAAGCCGCACAAAAGTGAGCATGTCTGATCTCGTTTCGCAGCTAGGTGTGTGTCTGTGTGTAAATTTTATCCATAAACTGGGAATAAGTATGTAAAAGGTAGTGTTGCGTAGTGTGTGTGAGGGTGTGTCATAGGGATAGTAATATAAATACGTTTAATAATAACACATTAACTAATAATAGTGGCTACTTGGAGGCCCTACCCCGCACAGACCCTAAGCGCTTGCAAATTCCTCAAATGTACATGTTTTCAAGATTCAGTGCATACAGTTACAACTCTCTCTCTCTCTCTCTCTCTCTCTCTCTCTCTCTCTCTCTCTCTCTCTCTCTCTCCTTTAAATTTCAGACCTCTCTCTCTCTCTCTCTCTTCTCTCCTCTCTCTCTCTCTCTCTCTCTCTCTCTCTCTCTCTCTCTCTCTCTCTCTCTCTCTGGGTAATGGGACTGAAGAAAAGGCTTTTGAGAAGAGAAAGGTTTTCAAAGAAGATTTTAAAGAACTGACAGAAGATTAAGAATATAATGATCTGCCCCAGTAACTTATTTTTTATTTTTTTATTTGTTACAGTCACACCTCAGACATGTACATATATATATATATAACATTTCAGAAATGACCAGGCATATATATATATATATATATATATATATATATATATATATACATGTAACTAAATATGCCCACAAGCTGAGCATGATACTTATGTGATAAATGTGATGGGAATTCATGGATGGTTGGCCAAGGACTACAGTTCATCGCTGATTAGTTAACAATAAGTTGAATAACACACAACTTAGATCCAGTTGCCTAAGTTCAGGGGCCATAACTACAGACAGGCCTAATGGCTAATGTCACAGGCTGGTCTAAATTTTAAAGTTAGGGACAATGGCCTCAGAATGTTATTCATAGACGGGGACTGTGCCAGAGTCTGATCTGAAACTTGGGCCTAAACAGCTAAGAGTGGGATTTGTTTTTTGTTTGTTTGTTTGTTCTTCTGACACAAAATTTGTGCATACTCATCAGGGATTGTCTTACCTTTAAGTGCACAACATGCACTAAGATTGTTGCTTATGCTAAACATCCCCAGTTCATTTTGATTAAGAAAAGTCCTAATGGTCTGGCTTGAAAACACAGAAAATATATAATACTAGTATTGTAGTAACAAAATGTTGATTGTGGCTACTCTTATTCTTAATGGATGAGTAAATCACAAAAGAACATCCTACTTACTTTTTTAGTTTTTTGTTTTTGTTTCATCATTTCAGGTGTTTATTTCTGCATGGATAATTTTTCACAGACCTTTTTGCCTTTTGATTTGATGGAGCTAAGTCAAATGCGACAAATAACATTTATGTATACATGCATGCATTATACACCACTCTCTCTCTCTCTCTCTCTCTCTCTCTCTCTCTCTCTCTCTCTCTCTCTCTCTCTCTCTCTCTCTCAAATAAAGCATTTCAAGAAAACAATTGTTCCTATTGTGTGAAGGATATCAAAACTAAATTTGACTCATTTGCTCACATGTGTAATGACTGTGACAGGCCGGGGGTTTCCCAAGAGGCCACGCCATAAGATCATCGCAGAAGCGCGCTTTGATGGAGAACTGTTGGCAACAGACCCAGTGGACCATGTGGACACTCCTGACTTCACGCAGGAACTGGCCTGGGAGCTGGACAAGAAGGCTCTGCAGCAGCACAGGCTGCAGCGCACCTCCATCAAGATCCAGTGCTTCGCTGTGGACACGCACAGTGGTCTGAAGGAGCCCATAGGTTATGTTATCTTGGACGTCCGATCAGCAGTGCAAAACAAACAGGTGGGTGAGCAGCCATTTTGGTTTTGGTATTCCGGACATCAGATAGGCCATCAAACACCAGCTTTAAAAGCTCTTGTTGTGTGCCATCATCCAGCACCTATAGGTTTGCCTTCATTTTGCTCAGTGCCCACTACTGTGAAATGCCAGATTGCAAACAGTGTTTTTTTCTGTGGATCTACAGATCAAAGTTGTATAGTTATTCTGGAACTAAACTAGCTATCTAAAGTCAACAGTTAGTTAATCTTGCCTGCCTTCTCTTTACACAGTGCCCAATACTGTGAAATGCCAGATTGCAAACTATGCATTTTTCTGTGGATCTACAGATACAGAGTTGTAAAATTATTCAGGAACTAAACTAACTGTTTAAAGTCAACATTTAGTTGATATTAAATGTCCAGGCCATTTCAAATGAACAGGCAAGTTTATTGGTTAAATTGTGCAAGCCATTCGGAACAAACAGCCAGCATGATCATGATGATGACTCTCCTTCTAAAGGATTTATTTATTGCATAGTTCCTGAAAGTGACAATACAAGAAATAATGAGGGGGATTTTTTATTTATTGTAATCGTTAATGTCAAGTGGAGTTCCATTTGCTAAGAGTGAGACTAGTGAGAACTGAGAGAGTAAACTGCGTTACTCTGAGGTGTGCATTGACTTCTTAAGTTCACTCAAAAATAAATCTGGTACTGTAGTATCACTAGCAGGGACTCATTGTTGAATCTTCTGAACAAGGACACTGGAGTTCTGCTGATTTTGATGAATTAACCATTAAATGAAATACAGATTATAAATTGAATCACGCACATTTTGCAAGACAGATTTCTGAATTGTCTACAGAGATGGAGCATGATAAAGTTTCTGACATGTATCACCATGCTTGAATCTAGGCACTGTAACTGAACTGAGCTGTGCACAGTCCACAAAAAATTGTTTCATTCACACACACACATATATTATATGCATGTTTTTGCTCCACCATGAACAAAGACACTTATCTGTAATTACTTGTTGTGTAATAATATAATAGATTATGGTGGTAAATATGGCACAGATGCAGCAAAAGATGTTAACAATAAACTGCCGAATTATTGTATACAAACTAAAGATGTTTTGCTTTCTGTTCCAAAATGGGAAGTGAGGTGTTTGACTATTATATATTTATCCTTGATTCAGTTTCATGCTGCCTTTAGGAATCTGCTGTTTGTAGAAAGAGAAGAATGTAGGTTTATTTGTTATGATTTCTTTTCTTATTAAAGATATATTCTTTTTGTACATGTTTCATGTGTATGTCATTGTATATCACTATATATGTGTGTGTGTGTGTGTGTGTGTGTGTGTGTGTGTTTGTGCAGGTTGCAAAGTGGTATCCACTGCTTCATTGCAAATATGGGAAAACAAAGCCTGAAATACGTCTGGCGTTATATCTGGATGATGACAAGTCACCACCAAAAGATGGTACCGTCAAAGTCATGCAGCGTAAGATCACATTTTATTGTTTGCTTTTGTTTTGTTTCTCTTTTAAAGTTTTAGCTGATTAACTGTTGGTGGGTATGTTGGTTGTTTTGTAATGGGATAGTATGTCAACTGAGACAGAGAATGTCAACTGAGACAGTTTATTGGGTGGGTATTTGAACTGGCAGACCTGTTTATAGTGATTGATAAAATGATGTTATATGTTTAAATCATGTGTGTGTTTAAAAAAATGCCTGCTAGTGGATGCACAAAGCGTGACATGACTTTCACAGTTAATTTAAATGATTAACACTGTTATTCTTGTGTTAATAACAGCAAATAAACGACCAGCAGCCCCAGTAAACCTGAATGTGAAGGCATTGGTGCCTGTGTTAAATGACCAGGAAGGCTTCTACCAGCTGGGACCAGCTCAGACCTGCTGTGATCAGTTTGTGCTGTCCGTGACCATTGCTTATGCCAATAACCTTCCACAGGTAAGAGTCTGAGATGAGCATTGCTCTCTGATGTTGTGTGTGTGTGTCACTGTGTGTGTGTGTGTGTGTGTGTGTGTGTGTGGCGCATGTGTGTGTGTGTGTGTGTGTGCACACGTCTCTGTGTGTGAGTCATTGTGTGTGGTGCGTGTGTGTGTGTGTGTGTGCAAAAATATGTGCAAGAGCAAGTGTCATTAACACTGACTTGTAACAGTTTATGTCTGTTTTCAGTTGGTGTCAATGTTTTTTTCAGCTGGTTCCTAGCAACATGCCATTGCCAGCTGCCTCAAGTGGATTTTTCTTCTACTATTCACTGCTTGGTAACGACGTGACCAATGAAACCTTCCCAGACCTGCTCAACCCCACCTTCCCAGCAGAGCGAGCCTCTGTCAGAGTTCGCAGCAGCGTTGATGCCTTACGCATGTTTTTCACACATCAGCCAGGTTTACAGGTGTGTGCCACTGTTTTTCTGACCTAACCAGAATGCTGATATGGTGGAGTTGACAACAGGATCAGCTTTTCTCAGTCACTGAAGTGTGAACATGTGTGCATGTGTGTGTTTCTCTCTGTACTATCAGAAACAAACAAACAACAACAGCAAAAACAGAGAGAGAGAGACAGAGAGTTGTGGCCTGATCTGCCTTAAAATCACATTGATTAATTGGCCTGTTTGGCTTTTGGCAAATCTTTAAATTAGCATTTAAGCTATCTTGTTGCTTGCTTTGGCATGTGAGTTTTGGCTTTATATCCTTTATTTTTATTTATTTTGTGTATGTGTGTGTGTGTGGGGGGGGGGGGGGGGGGGGGTCACACATAGGCATAAGAATTTTATGCAGTAATATTTTTGGAGTCATCAGTGCTTATCTGCCTGCATTAGTCACCATTAATTTGATGCTGTTTCTGGGCTGTGTCTATTGGGACTGTTATGTATACAACAATAGTTAGTACTTCACTAATTGAATTTTGTTTACAGTGCTTTGTATAGGACAGTGAATAAAAAAAGATCATGAACACAAGCACATGTGGAAAGGAGTTGCATCATATTAAATACTGCGCTATAATATGTTTTTATGATAATAATAGTATCTGGAAATCATAGTGACAGTTACTGGTTGCAAGACTGATCAGTGACTGTTCCAACCTTGTAGAATTCCTACAAACACCACTGAGCTTTACATAAGCATGGCTCATATGCCTTTACTTGAGATGGCTGCTGAAATAAATTTTCTCTACCATCTGTTCTGCAGTTTCTGTAAGTCATAGTATTTAACTGAATACTGCACAGGTGGCAAGGAATTTAGGTTTTGTAGATTCTGATCAGATTGTGTGACATCTGCCAAATGGAGAAGGAAAAAGGAGTGTGTGTGTGTGTTGGGGGTTGGGGGGGGGGGGGGTAGGTGATATATTGCTTATTAGCTGAGGTAAATAAACCAATTCAGAGGCTCTGTATGTGTGTGGCAGATTCACCTGTGCTGTGGAGACCAGTCACTGGGGAGCTGTGAGGTTCCTCTGTCATCACTGTTGAAGAAAGACAGCACAGAGATTTACATGAAACCAGTCAGCGTGGAGGGCGACTTTCAGGTAGGTCTCTTCCACCCCCGCAAATTCTTGTTTGGCTACATTTTCTCTCTCTCTCTGTGCTGGAGAGTGTTGTTTTTTGGTTGTTGTTTTCAAGATGTGTTGCTTGTTTTTTTGTTTTGTTTTTTAATTCCACTTGTTGTTTACACAGGGTTTTTTTGGGTGTTTTTTAAGATAAAGAAAATAAAGCATCAACGTTTGATTGATTGGTCACAGTTATGTTGACAGCTCTCAAGCAGACACATTGCACTCTAGTTGCTTGTGACTCTTACTGTAACTGTAGCTTTACAGAAGTTGTTTGAATATCCACTAAAGTGATGTATGCACCAGTTGATTATGACATGGCTCGTGCCATGCAAAACTGCTTCCATTTGGCTCAAAGTACGTTTCAGGATAACTGCAAACTTCTAGCATTAAATACATTCATCAAAAACAACGAAGATTTTTTTTTTTTAAACATTACTTTACAATAGTCTAACCCTTGAATTAAAAGAGAGAGAGAGAAAGACAACCCTAAAATTGCATCATTTACTGAGATTTAATGCTTGACACAGTTATGAAAGTGATTTATGTTTTGCTGGTGTATGTGTATTTCAGCTGTGTATATGTATTTCAGCTGGTCCCACCAAACAAAGTGAAGCAGCAGATACCAGCATTGCCCGAGTGCCCTTGCCCCTGCTGTGGGGGTGTCAGTTGTACTTAGGAAAGAAGACATGGTCAGTGCTTTGACTTTTCTCTAAGACTGTTCCTTTTCTTCTGCCCAAATGTACACCAGCACATCCATTGATTTCAGCTTGCCATTGTAGTATTACTCCGGTGTGTGTGTGTGATTGTTGGTGTTTGTGTTGCAAGTATGATGTCAAAAAGCCATGGTAGGATCTATACAATGCTTGGATTACAGACTTGTCTTGTTTAAAGTAAAAGTCCAAGGTTTTTAAGTATGCAAAATGACCATCAAAATGATTGACAAATGAGTCACTAGTTTCAGATTTAATCAAATAAAAAAAATAAAAAAATGTTTAATTGGGTTTTTAGTCGATTTTATTTCCTGTAGGCTGGCCGAGACTACAGTCTCGGGTTTTCCATCAGTCATGTGACTTTCCCGGAAGTGACATCAGTCGGGGAGTCAGTGCAGTTGCCATCTTAGATTCTTCAGTAAACTGTGTATGCGTGTGGTCCACAAAAAAGTTAACTATGCCGGCCTACTGTGTTGCCGCGAACTGTAACAATTTGCAGATGACCCCAGGTATAACAATGCACAAGCTCCTGCGCAATCGACCCACAGTGAGGCAAAAGTGGATTAGATTTATACAATTCAAATGAGCTGACTTTCTTGCTGCGCCACATCACGCCCATTTGTGTAGCAAGCACTTCAGTGAGTGCGATTTCGCAAACCCCATGGAATACCGCATGTGGGTCTCTTCAGGCAAAGTATCAGTTTCGTCTTCGGAGCTCGAGTTGGCCATTTTGCAACGACTCCCCAGAGTGACATAGTAGGCATATGGTCACGTGATTTGGGCGTCATGGCGACCTTTCGGTACGACAGAAAATGCCTTTTTTCGTGCATTTATAACCCTCAGATCACAGTTTCACCTACATCGTGGTTCTCAGCGAGCTTTAACGGAAATCATGTCAAAAATCACCCCTTAACCTTGGACTTGTCCTTTAAGGCTGTTATGAAACTTGGCAAAAGTGTGATTTGAATTTATTTACAAAATTGTTCCCTTTTTTTTTTTTTTTTTTTTTTTTTGGTCCTTTCTCAGTGCCAGTGTCTGCACTGGTATCATGTGCATTTGGTCTTGGTGAGATTTTGGATGAAAGTCAGGTCGGATGGGAGCAGACAAAATTATGATTTTTCTTTTTTCTTCTGATCCAGCCGCAGTTGCTTCTGACTCAAGATCAGAAAATGTGCACACATGCATGTAAACTTCTGAATTTCCCCAAAACTGTTTTGAGCAAACTTGTGACATCATTTACGACAGTGGTAGAACTAAACTGTTCAGATGACAAAGGTGCCTGAAGGAACATGTGATTGATAAAACATGTGATCGGTCACAGCTCAGAATAACAGCACAGTCTGGGCAGAAGTTTGTGTTGCCCCAGGTCACTAGACTTTTTTTATGGAATGAAAAGTAACAGGCCTTATGGTTGTTAACTTTTATATTTAAGTGTCTTGCTTTCTTTCTTTGCCGTGAGGCAGCCCTGTGCACTGACAGGACATTAAAATCCAAGAATTTATTTCTTCTTTCTTTCCTTCATTCTGTCTGTCTTTGTCTTCATGTCTTTTTCTGTCTGTCTCTCCTTGTTCCTGCCCTCTCTGTGTGTCTGTGTATCCCACTGTATTGTCTGTCTGTCTCTCTCTCCTTGTTCCTGCGAGTCTGCTCGTTTAACTTAGTTACTTGACGCCACATGTGTTTCTACAACTGAACAGGGAGCAGTAACACCAGTCAAAGACCATGCCAACAACGCAGCCCTGCCTGTCGGCGGTGGTGCCTCCCCCTCATTCAAGTCCTCCCCCTCGCAGTTCACCCCTCCCCAGCGGGACAAACCGGCAGATGCTCAAGGAGGGAGGGAGAAGGAAGGGCAGCAGACCAAGGCGAAGGCTGTTGCCACGGGTGATGGAGGAGAAGGGGGGGACTACTCTGACTCATTTGAGGATGAGACTCACAACTCAGCCAGTGTTGAAGAACGGGCTAAAAGCAACACAGGTACGATTTGGACAGATGTGCATTCGTTCTTGTATTGCCATAGTGCCAAGTACTAACCCCCACTGACAAATTCATGCCAGTCATAAAACAAAAAGTTACAATGACAAAGGACAGATCCGCAAAGCCCATAAAAAATTGCGCTCTCTCTTCCTCAAATGACCTAGTGTGGTTGATGGGATGTTAAAATACAAGAACCTCTTCTCTCTCTCCCATTCTCTCCCCCTCACTCTTTCCCCCTCTCTCTCTTCCCCCCTGTCTCTCTTCTTCCCCCTGTCTCTCTTCCTCGGGTGACCCCCCATCCACTCCCCTATCTTCTTTTTATTCTCCATCCCCCCTCCTAATCCCTCCTTCTTTCTCCTGCTCTCCCTCTTCCTCCTTTTCCCTTTTCTTCTCCCCCCTCTGTCCCCCCTCTCCTTCTCTCTCTCTCCCTTCACCCCCACCCCCCATCCACTCCCCTATCTTCCTTTTCTTCTCCATCCCTCCTAATCCCTCCCTCTTTCTCCTGCTCTCCCTCTTCCTCCCTTTCCATTTTTTCCTCTCTCCACTCCACCCTTTCTCACCCTCTCCTCTCTCTCTCTCCCTCTGAGTGTATCTCTTCTTATATCTTTCTCTCCACCCCTCTCTCTCTCTCACTGTCTTTCCCTGTCTACTCTTTATTCCTTTCTCCCCCCATCCTCCATCACTTACACTCTTACTCTGTGGTTCCTCTAATTTTACACTCCACTGTACAACAGTTGCATGATATGTACTACGAACACTTGCTTTCTGCATACTACCATTAACAAACATGTACATTGCTTTGTGTTGCCTTTGACAGCAGGGCAGCACCAAGCCGCGAAATCCAATCAGCAGGGGGCTTCACAACCAGCACATGCACAAGCAGGTACTTGGATCCAGTGAGCATGCTGTCTGTCAGCCTGTCCGCTGTGCAAGGTTTTGTGATGAGTTATGCATGACAGCAAACAGTGCAGTTAACTTGAAACTGGCCAGAATTTATTCTGAGTTCTTAGCGTATTGTGGTAAACAGCATGGAAAAGGGAAGAAAGAAGTCCTTTGGACCAGGGAAGCTGTTGGCGTGATCAGGTTGCTGGTGTTACCAACGTTTGTTTAACCTGTGCCTTGCTGAAGCGTGCGCTGGTCATGCAGTTACTCTGTGTGTCAGTCCATCGCAGGTTCTGTTTCAGTTTAGTTTAAATCGGGGGAAAGCACATCATGTGCTCCACCCCATCTCTCAGAAGTTTCCCCAGCATTGCCTGCACAACATTTCTAATGTTGTCACCCACTGTCCTGTTCTAGAAAACTGGTTAAAAAAGGAAAGAAAATGAAGCAAGCAGGCTTGCGTTCACGGGAATATTCAGGGGTATAAAAATTGATTTTTGTTCCTCTCTGAAGAAAAGAAAAGAAGATATATATGTATTATATACCTGTGGCTTTGTCACGAGCAGGTGGGGGGGTTGCTGACAGCATCAGCACATCCGAAGTTCATCATGCCATCCCGCCACAGGCTCACCATTTCACCTTCTCCCTTGACCTGCGCAGCATTCGCGACCTGGCATCACCCAACACCATCTTTGTCTTCCTTAGGTCAGTCTTCCAAGTTGTTTTGTCATAGAGCTGTTAGGTGTTAAGACAACTTGGGATTTTCTTTGCAAAATGTCTTGACAGGCCATTCACACAGATGTTTATTATCATGATAATAATAATCAAGGAGATTTGTATAATACGTCATCTCCCATGAGCATGGTGCACTTCACAAACTACAGCTAATGGTGTATACAGTACAAAAGCAAAAGATGTTACCAACAACAACAAAACCGGAAGAGAAACATACAATCAACACTAACTGGTTATACATCATAAATTAGAACAAGACGTAATTATATGCCATCCTTACACTGAAAATTGATACAAACCTCACAGATGCAGACACATTCGTAGCACACCCCCACACGCACATGCACAATTTGGGTTCAGCACCTTTGGTTCAGGACATGCAACCAGTAATCACAACAGGTTAGCAGGGAAAAGGAGATAGAACCAGACACTGTAAGTAAGTGGAACAGCAGGGTCTTGAGAGCAGATCTGAAAGCAGGAGCAGAATCAGAATGATGTATTTTATAGGGCAATGAGTTCCATCAAATGGAGAGAAATTTCTCTGACCAGATGATTTTGTTTTCATGAAAAGAATACATGAAATGCACAGGTCTGAAGATGAATTGACTCCTTACTGAGTTGTCTGGAACCATCCAAAAGGTCAAGCAAAAGTGGTCATAAAAGAGGGGGCTTGGTGAAGGGTTCTTTTACATGGAAATATGATGGGGAAAGGTATCTGAAAAGTGGTCATAAAAGAGGGGTTGTCCTTGGTGAAGGGTTCTTTTACATGGAAATATGATGGGGAAAGGTATCTGAAAAGTGGTCATAAAAGAGGCGTTGTCCTTGGTCAGGGGTTTTTCTATGTGGAAATATGAATGGAAAATAAAAGTGGTCCTAAGAGAGGGGTTGTCCTTGATCAAAGGTTTTTCTACATGGGAATACAAAGGGAACAGTTTTTATAATAACAAAACAAGTGGTCTTACAAGAGTGTGGACCTTGGTCAGGGGTTCAGCTGTGACCAGTGAATCTGTTGCCAACTTGCAGGTACACCTACCCGTTCTTCGGCAGTGCAGCCCCAATCCTCACCCACCCCCCTGTGGAGATCCGCAAAGGCTCAGAGGTGCTGCTGCCTCAGTCCTTCTGTGCTTTCGATTTCGCTTGTACGCTTCAGCAGCTTCAGGACACTTTTCGTAGGTCAGTCAGGGTGTATGTATTGTTTGTGCATGTTGTGTGTGTCTGTGTGCATGTGGTGTGTGTGTGTGTGTCTGTGTGCATGTGATGTGTGTGTGTGCATGTGGTGTGTGTGTGTGTGTGTGTGCACGTGCGTACATGTGGTGTGTGTGTGTGTGTTGGGGTGTGTGTGTGTGTGCTTTTTGTGTATTTTGTATGTGTGGGTGGGTTGGTATTGCACTTGTGTGTTGTTTAGTTTGTGTGTTCAATGGTGGGGGTGCATGGTGATACTTATTACTTGCAGTAAGCTAGTTACTTAGAATGGACATGTGTTCGTTGTTTTGTGAGTGTGTCATTTTGTGCAGGTGTGTTTAGAACACAAAGTCATACTTTTATAATTAGCCACAGTTTCTTTTTTCTCTTCCACTATGGATCTGTTCCTGGAATTTTCAGTAACAAGAGTACAAATGTTTGTCAATGTGAAAGAAAGAACAGCAAGACAGACAGGCAGAGAAAGAAAGACAGAGAAAGATTGACTGATTTAAAAAACAAAACAAACAAAAACAACACTTAATTTCTCTATTGTCAATGTTGTTAATATTAGCAAAAAGATTGACTGACATAGGCGCCATCGCTACAATACTAATTACTAAATGAAAGATGGGAGAGGGGGAGAGAGAGGGAGAGAAAGGGAGAGAAATGGATTGGTGCAAAATCCTGTAGATATTTTAAACTGTGAGAATGTTTCTGTCCCCCAGAGTTCCTCTGGTTGTGGAAGTGTGGCACCGTGACAGACAGCTCTCCAAAGATGTGATGCTGGGCACCACGCGCTTGCCGCTCGTACAGATCATCACAGCTGAGAAAATGAAAATCATGGTGGGTCTTCTTCTTGAACTGAGTTTTTCCACAAAGCAGTTTTGTTGGAGGCATAAATCAGTTTTAGATTCAGTATGGTTTACAGAATAAAATGTAGGCATTCTTTGTCTATGTAAACACACATCAAGTAGAAAGGCACAAAATACTTTATCCAAATGTTAAAGGTGGTAATGTCACTGCTGAATTGCTTGCAGTTTTTGTTCCAGTTAGTTGAATGGCTGTTCATTTCATAGCACCCGGTTTCCTGTTCACATAAACAGCTGTCAGTGGTGATTATGAACCCAGTTGGAAGACAAGGCATTTTTGTATGAGGTGGCAGAAACGCAGAATTTTGTGCATGCAGGAACAAAATCTTGCCTGCTCTGAGTTCTTTTGAACAGAGAAGTGAAATTCAGAAGCATCCAGCAAAGATATAAGGTCACCCAAAAATGTAAAAAATATGCAAATATTTCTATTATTTTGCAGGCTGGTAGTGTGGTTCTAACAATGTTTTTGCAAGAAAAGTGTTTATTTGTCTTGGAATTTGAACTCGACAGGGTGCAGCCAGATTGGTTTGCTCTTTACGGATGAAGAACAGAAAGTGGTTGCCTGGTTGCACAACACAGACTTCTGCCACACAGGCTGTCCTTGTTCAAAACTGTATATGCACAAAATGGCAGGGCCTATGGCCATTTTTACCCAACTTTCAAACACTTTTTTTGTTTTGTTTTTAATAGTTTTGTAATTTAGATTATAAATCGTCATACTAATCTGCTGTAATTTTCTTTTTTACTCAATCAGTATTGATAGTGTCTGTGTTGCTTCTTTACTTGATGTCAGATCTGTCCCATCAGTGTCTGTGTTGCTTCTTTACTTGATGTCCTCTTTAAAGTTGGTCAGGTTGTGTGTCTGTAAGAGCATGTGTTGGGTTGCAGGGCAGTAACAACACAACTGGCTGGAGGCAAGAGTTTGCCGACCGTGTCCCAGTCTCTGCCACTGAAGGGTAACAACTTTGTCCTATTTGCCTGAAAGATCTGCCTGAGGCAAAAATACATGCAGATTTTTTTGATTTTTTTTATTGTCTTTGAATTGTAAATGCATTTTTAGTTTGTGTCTCTCAGAATAGTGTTTGTGGTAAAAAGCCAAATGTTTAAGGTGCCAGCAGAGTTGTTTTTTTGACTGTTTGGAGAATGCTGAAGTGGATTTTATTTCTGTAGGGACAGTGAAACGGATTTCTGCATAATGTGCAGTGTCTGATGTCTGTATAACCCTGCATAGCATGCAGTGTTTGGTGTCTGTGTATCCCTGCACAGCGTGCAGTGTCTGATGTCTGTGTATCCCTGCACAGCATGCAGTGTCTGATGTCTGTGTATCCCTGTACAGTGTGCAGTGTCTGATGTCTGTATAACTCTGCACAGCGTGCAGTGTCTGATGTCTGTGTATCCCTGCACAGCGTGCAGTGTCTGATGTCTGTGTATCCCTGTACAGCGTGCAGTGTCTGATGTCTGTATAACTCTGCACAGCGTGCAGTGTCTGATGTCTGTGTATCCCTACACAGCATGCAGTGTCTGATGTCTGTGTATCCCTTCACAGCGTGCAGTGTCTGATGTCTGCGTATCCCTGTGCAGTGTCTGATGTCTGCATATCCCTGCACAGCATGCAGTGTCTGATGTCTGTGTGTATCCCTGCACAGCATGCAGTGTCTGATGTCTCTGTATCCCTGCACAGCATGCAGTGTCTGATGTCTGTGTATCCCAGCACAGCGTGCAGTGTCTGATGTCTGCGTATCCCTGCACAGCGTGCAGTGTCTGATGTCTGTGTATCCCAGCACAGCGTGCAGTGTCTAATGTCTGTATATCCCTGCACAGCGTGCAGTGTCTGATGTCTGTGTATTTCTGTGCAACGTGCAATGTCTGTGTACATCTGTCAAGCCTGTTGTGCTCCTTCCCCCCACAGGCATCCACAGCACTGCGCGGAGATCAGCATGGTGATGAGTCTGGAAGACTGGGGCCCCATCGCTCCCACCATTGTCAGCACCAGCAGCAGCAGTCAGCCACAGCACTCACAGGTAGGGCATCAACACTGACATGTTGCTGGGGGGGGGGGGGGGGGGGGGGGTTAGAGAGCAGTGAAGGGGGGTTGTGGAACTGCTGCCCAGTGAGTTTTCATTTCTTACTGTGGGGAGGGGTCCTGAGCTGCCAATCACCTGGCAGTGTCAGCCAATCAGAACAACACAGCTAACATGAGGATGAGGAGATAGCGCACGATAGATCCAGGCAAGAGGGGTTGGAGAGAAGAGAGACTTTGTTGTTGTTGTTGAAACTATTGATAATTTACTGATTGTAATGTGTATTTGAGTGGGCGAGCAGGGACTGACTGATGCATGGGTGGGTGTGTTTCTGTGTGTGTGTGTGTGTGCTTGCATGCGTGAGTGTGTGTGCATGTCTGTGTGTGTGTTGCTATGCATATATATATATAGTTATTGTTTGCTAGGTGATATATTTATGGTAGAGTACAACATTTAAGGTTCTGTTTGTTGAAATGTATGTTAATGTGTTTTTTGTGATGAGTTGTTTGTACAGTGCAGTGATAGAATAACGCTTTATAAGAATTATTTATTTTAGTGTTCCATGTCAAAATCCCAGAGTGGCTGCCATGTTTTTCTCACAAGCTGAAATATGGCAGTAGAGCTGAAAAATGTTGGATTCTGAAGAAAACCTTGAAAATAAATAAATGGTGCCTGTCCGTTGATGTTGATCTTGAAGTCATATGAATATTATGGAGGCAAAAACTGTTTCACACTCTTGTTCTCACTGATACAAAGTCTGTAGTGGGTTTTGTGTTTAGTGTGAATATGTTTAAATGCTGCCTGGAAACAGACTCTGCTCCACATTCTTGTATCTCTAGCAGTGAAGCAGTTTGTGTAATGTCTGTGACTGTGTTCAGCACTGCCTGAAAAAGATCTGTCCCATCATGTTCTTGCTCTGTTCAGCATGCATGGTGTCACTAACAGCATCTGGGTAATAAATGTATGCTGAAAAACCCTATTTCACAGTCGTGCTCTCACTAACAGGATCTACACAATGAATAATTTATGTCCTGAACACTATGTCGGAAAAACAACAACACCTGATTCCACATTCATGCTCTCACTAACTGATCTGCATAATGAATGTGTGCTGAACACTATGTTAGAAAACAATTCTACAACATTCATGCTCTCACTAACTGTATCTGCATAATGAATGTGTGCTGAACACTATGTTAGAAAACAATTCTACAACATTCATGCTCTCACTAACTGTATCTGCATAATGAATGTGTGCTGAACACTATGTTGGAAAACAATTCTACAACATTCATGCTCTCACTAACTGTATCTATAATAATGAATGTGTGCTGAACACTATGTTGGAAAAAAAATCTACAACTTTCATGCTCTCACTAACTATATCTGCATGGTGAATGTATAATGAACACTGTCTGAAGAAAAATATTGCTTCCATGTTCATGCTATCACAAACCATATCTGTAAAATGAACATGTGCAGAATGCTATTTCTGAAAACAGTTCATCCCACATTCTTTCTTTCTCTAAGAGTATCTGCATAATGAATGTGTGCTGAACCCTGTACCTGGAAAAAAAATCAATGCCACAATCGTGTGCTCACTAACAGTATTAGAGTAATGCATACATGGTGCCTGTCTGAAAAAAATATGTTCCATATCCATTTTCTTACTAACAGTATTGGCATAATGAATGTGGCATAATGAATGTGTGCTGCAGCCTATGTCTGGTTGAGAGGGGAAAAAAGTTGCTCACCCATGTTCTTACTAACAGTATTATAATTTGCATGAGTGGATTTGTATACTGCGTGCAGATTTGCATAATGAGTGATTGTGTTGAGCACCATGGGTGTGTGTTGGCTTGGCAGGTGGCCACTGGCACACAGGGAGGCAACTCCTACGCCCAGCAGCTGTCAGCAGTCAGTCCACGCCAGACCTCGGAGTACCAGGCAGCGCTGGAGCTGGAGATCTGGAAAGAGACCCAGCAGCAGATCTTCGAGAAGGAGGTGCTGTGGAGGCTGCTTGTACTGAAAACAACAAGACCAAATTTCCTTCTTCTTTCATGGTGCTTTATGTCCACAGAAACCAATGGCTTATTTGGGATGGGGGAAGAATGGGATAGGGAATGAGAGCCCAGACCCACCCCCCTGCTGACACAGCTCTGACACAAAGTTTCCTCTGCCAGGCTTACTTAAGTAATCACCTGACTGACCTCTGTATTGGTGTTATCAGCTGGTGTTGGCGTTTAAACTAAAATCAGTATTTTCGGAACTGCTTATTACTCAGTTTCACTCTTTTTTGAGTTTGCGTGGTGCCAAATAGTGGAGGAAGAAAATCTGATTCAATTCATAGTATTTTAAAATTTTCGTCACTGAATGTAGAGCTACTTGATCTGAGAGAGAAGACCGACACTTTTAACATCTGCTCTGCATCTTTCCCCCCAAAATCAACTGTTCAGCAAGGTTGATAAGTTCCTCAGTTGATATATATTCCCACAGCATTGCTAAGTTCCACTAAAGGCAAAAATAACATTCAGTTGCAAGTCATTTTAGTAGTTGAGGTGGGGGGGGGGGGGGGGCATCCCAGACTTCACCAAGGATTACCCAGTTTCATATAGTGCACGCATGTTGTTACCGATGTGTCTGACAGTGTTGTTGTGTTGTTGCAGTTGAAACAGAAGGAAGCTCACTACATGAGAGCTCTGGCCGAGGAGTGGAAGAAGAGGGACAAAGAGAGAGAAGTCCTCATGCAGAAAAAGGTCTCTGCCCAACTTGGGGTTTTAGCTGAAATCTCCCCCTTCCCCCTTCTCTCATCCCAGTTACTTTCCTTCTGTGCACCCAGGGGTGTGGGAGGGGTGTGCCAGGAATACACTACTATGTTTGTACATTATTTTTGAGATTTTATGTGTACTTTCTTGTTGGTCTTGTAAAGCTCACCATTGAGCTGACTCTCCAATATCTGTCCCTGAAGGGAGGCTGGGGATGTCTGCCTCCTGTTTGGAATCTCAGGGCCGTCATACGATTCCCCTTTTCTATCTCCTCTCTTGTTTTTCTGCCTAGTCCTCTTGCTCTTTCGGTCTTGTCATTTTTCTGCTAATGGTCCATTCTCCTGACTTATTCCAAAAAAATCTTAAATATTTTTCATTAGGAGTTAGGCTTTTTTAAATATATGGCACTTTATGAGCAGCTAGGGATGATAGTTGGTAGGTGATAAGTGCAGCTTGCATCCAGACAGCACTGGTATTTGCCCTTATGCATTTATGTCAGGGTTTTTGGTCCATTTCTTTTATTTTTATTTTTTAATCTGGTATTGATAAATTAGAATGGTCAGTGAAACCAGCATATCCTAGCCTTATGTGCCCTTTTAACAGGGGTAATAATGAAGGGACTAACTCTTTGAAAATTTGCGATTGATATTTGTATGTGTTGATTTTGTGGCTTAACAAAGGGTTTCTGTATGAGAAGAGTTTGGGAATGTGCATGTGCTTATGACAGAGTTTGATTGTCCTGAGGTGACATCGTGCAGTAGACAGGATGATAAAATCCAAGTACTGTCTCACTAATTGCATTTGTATGGTTGGGAGTGGACCAGCGAATAAGCTGTGCTTCTTCCTCTCCCCAGCTGGCGGAGTACACGCAGTGGGAGAGTCAGCTGAAGAAGACTCTGGCTGACCTGGAGAAGAGAGAGAAGCAGCTGGCTGCCAATGAACACGAGGTAAGGGTCACAGTCAGCCACAGCTGGGACTGTGTGCCAATGAGCATGAGGTAACAATCACAGTCATCTGGACTCAGCCACAGATGGGACTGTGTGCCAATGAGCATGAGGTAACAATCACGGTCATCTGGACTCAGCCACAGATGGGACTGTGTGCCAATGAACATGAGGTAACAATCACAGCCATCTAGATTCAACCTCAGATGGGACTGTGTGCCAATGAACTTGAGGTAACAGCCACAGTCAGCCACAGCTGGGACTGTGTGCCAATGAACATAAGGTAACAGCCACAGTCAGCCATATCTGGGACTGTGTGCCAATGCACTTTAGGTAACAGCCACAGTCAGCCATATCTGGGACTGTGTGCCAATGAACTTTAGGTAACAGTCACAGTCAGCCACAGGAGGTACTGTGTGTCATTGAACCTGAGGTAACAGCCACAACCAACAGCAGTGACTTTTAAAGATGTTGCTGATACAACCAAATGAAGCATATGAACGCAAGTATTTGCACATTTTCAGGCCAACTTGCATCCTTGTTTTGATTCCTACTTAAGAGAATTGAAAATACAAGGAAAATGTGCAGTAAGGATTGAAAAGAAAAAAAGGCTTTGTCTTTAGCACAATATCATCTGTAGGAAGTCTGGTTTATGGTGACAGCTGTTTAGAAATGTCTGCTCTTTCCATCAGGTGTGTCGACTGCGAGGAGAGTTGCAGCGAGAACACGATCGCAAACTCCAGGAGATGAAAGAGGCTTCCCGACGAATGAAGGAGGACTGTGACCATCAGGTGGAATTACAGAGGTCAGGCAGCTTTTGAGCTTTTGTTGGTGATTTTTCTTTTTTAACTGGCTTTGGCAGTCAGACAGTCCACTATGGTTGGACTGTGTTGGGTTTTGTTTTTCCCCATGGCTGTGAGGAATCTGTGGGTGTTCCAGTGTTGTTTTTTCTTCTTAAGTATAGGCCCATTCACCTTTACTGTCCAAATTGTGAGTGACATAATTGGCAAAGGATCACTGTTCTGTTCTTCTGTGTGGTTGTCATGGTAGCGTTCCCCAGCTGTACACTCTGAGGGTCACACTGTACAATGACAGATGCATTCCATAGGGTGAGAGGACTGGGTTCATGATAGTTTTTTATTACCTTGCCACATTGGCATCCACGTGCCATCTTCAGAGGATTTATCTCGCATTTCTAGAGTGAGAAAGCCCCCCAAAGGGATTATCAGGGCTGAAGATAATCCCCACATTACTATGCAGCACATTAAAAACATTTTAATGTAGCCTTGGTGTTCTTGCTGGTGTCAGTGAGTTGTGACATGGCCCAAGCCAATGCAGGTATGCAGTAAATGTAGGCAGTGGGGTAGAAGTTGATGTATTAAAGGGGATACCAGGTGAAGAAGCATGGTTGGTCCAATAGATAGGAGCGGTATAAAAACACGCGGCAGTTCTTAAGATGATTAATTCATGGTCAACTTTGGTAAACGTTTGTGAAAACACTAGTCGTGAACATTGCCATTTTGAGCAAATGTCAGGACTGTGTCTGGCATGTCATGGTGGTGTACCAGCCTTGTCTGTTCTTCCCTGATAAGCAAACAAATGTGGCTAAGGCTCCAAAAAAAAGTGCATTTGTTGTGTAAATATTGATAGAACAATCCTGTGGATGTAAATATTTGCTGCACATTTTCTGTTCTGTCCCACAGGCATCTTTAAGTCATGCCCAGCTTTCTTCAAAGCATCCATCCCAGCAATGCTTTGGGAATTGATTTGGAAAGGTTATGGTAAACACCCTCATCCATCTCAATATTATTGATTGTTTTCCTTGGAACACTCTCATTTTGGGCTGCATTGTCATTGACAGGAACATTCACAAAGTGTAAAAGCTTGTTGGTGTGTTTGTTTTAGTGTTCTGACATGGCAGTGTTGTTTTTTTATTTTGCAGGATGAAAGTGAAAGAGCTGGAGGAGATCATCAACAGATACAAAGCAGACGTGAGTGCGTCTGGAAGATCATCTCTTTTCATCATGTTTTATAAAGGGTACCCCAAGTTAAAGCACAAGCTGGCCCGAAACATGGGAAGTGTGCAAATATTTGAATTTGAGGTCTTTGTATTGTGTTTCTGTAAATATGTATGCAAATGAAGTTTTATTTTTTATTATTTTATTTTCACTTCAAATAGGAGCTCTTGGTTTGCTGTCTGCCCAAGGAGAGGAGAAAATGGCTGGTTCGTGGCAAAGTGCACACTTCCACCACTCATGCCGGCCTTGTTCATTGGTGTCACAGACTGCCAGACACAAATGGCAGCACCCATGGTCCTGTTTTAGCAACTTTGAAACATTGTTGTATTTTATTTATTTTTGTCTCCCATGAGCTTCACGTTTGGGTTTAGGCATGTTTGTTGAAAAGTTATTTTGTTTAGAGAAAAAAACATCAAAAAAACATTTTAAAAATGAAAAATCGTATGATTGTCAGTGTTAGTTCAGGCAGCCACCTTAGACAAAACCCTTAACATTCAAATTTTCTCAGTTGCTGTTGAAGTGCGACTTTCAAAGTTTGCTTGGCATGACTGTCTACTGAGCTTTACTGGGACGAAAGAAAAAGATCATTCGGGTGGCTTTCACTCTGAATTTGCATTGCATACCCCTGTCCACCCTACAGGAGTTGTGTATGGAAAAGTGCATTGGAAAAGTACATTGTGATTTTTGATGAAGATGACCCCACTGCCAGTGATGTAACTTGTTTACTGCTGCGTCTTCAGCTCCAAGAAGCTGACAGGAAGTACAGGGCTCTGGAAAAAGAGTTTTCCACTTTCAAGGAGCAGCTCAACTCAAAGCCTGAAGTCAGACTGCAGTCAGAGATCAATCTGCTTACACTGGAAAAGGTGAGTTTGGTTTCCTTTGTTGTTTGCTGTTGTTGTTGTGTGGTGTGTGTGTGTGTGTAGTGTGTTTGTGTGTGTGTGTGCATGCGTGCGTGTGTGTGTTGTGTGTGTGTGTGCGCATGTGTGTTTTTGTCACTGCAGTCCTGTTATTCATGTCCCTCAACCTTCTGCTCCTTTCTATCAGTATTAAGGCAGGTTCTGCATCTTTACATAGTCTTGAAGTGCACTGTAATAGTATATTTTTTATGGGGCACTTTGTGTCTGCTTTAAGTAATTATCTCGAGTTATGGAAGAACAAAGTGAATCATGAATGCATGTAAGGGTCCTCATTGTGTGTATGACTTGTCTGTGACTGTCCTGTGTCACTTCACTGTGCAATCACTTCCATCGTTGACTCGGATCATCAGCAGTGAATGACTTCTGCAGTCTTGGCTTTGACAGCAGAGAGTAGTGGTTCCTGGGTCATGGCAACAGCGATTTCTGAAATTAAATGAAGTCCCCTTGCCCTGCCATGGTAGAAGGTTCCATGCTGAGCTCTAGGCCCCTCCCTCCTCCGCACAAGCTTTCATCTGATCACCATGGGGTACTGTGTTGACTGACTGAATACTGGGTTCTGCACTGAGTTCTAGGCCCCACTTTCTTCCTCACAAGCTTTCATTCTGACCGCCATAGGATACTGTGTTGACTGATGGACTCCTGGGTTCTGCACTGAGCTCTAAGCCTCTCCTTCCTCCACACAAACTTTCATTCTGACCACCATGGGATACTGTGTTGACTGATGGACTCCTGGGTTCCGCACTGAGCTCTAAGCCTCTCCTTCCTCCACACAAACTTTCATTCTGACCGCCATGGGATACTGTGTTGACTGATGGACTCCTGGGTTCTGCACTGAGCTCTAAGCCTCTCCTTCCTCCGCGCAAACTGTCATTCTGACCGCCATGGGATACTGTGTTGACTGATGGACTCCTGGGTTCCGCACTGAGCTCTAAGCCTCTCCTTCCTCCGCACAAACTTTCATTCTGACCGCCATGTGTTGACTGATGGAATGCACAATAATTTCAGCCTGATTCAGCAGTCAGATGAACATAATTTGCCTCGTTTGGTTGAAGCTGATATCTCTCATCATTAACGAATGTGTACCACTATTTGTCTGGAATGCTTTGTCTGGAATCAACCAGTGTTGTTATTTTTTTGGTCTGATGCTAAGCTTTACTTGTGGAAAAAAAAATGGCAGCCTATCTTCAGGTTGTTGGCACAGAATATTCATTGTGACATTCTTACTGGCTGAGGTGTTTGTGTTTCTGGAAGCCTGGAGCCCTCTATAGTAAGCACGTCCTCGCAACTGGTCATAACGCAGCTTCATGGCTGAATGAATGCCTGACTGACCCCCTGTCCTCAGGTGGAACTGGAGCGTAAGCTGGAGGCAGCCAACCAGTCCAAGATTCACTACAAGCAGCAGTGGGGCCGGGCCCTGAAGGAGGTGGCTCGCCTGAAGCAGCGCGAGCAGGAGGCGGCCAAAGCAGCGCTGCGGCAACAGCAGCAGGAGTTAGAGCACATGCGACTGCGCTACCTGGCTGCAGAGGAGAAGGATGTGGCCAAGACAGATAACCAGCAGTTAGAAGAGATCAAAAATGAGCTGAACAAGTAAGTGACTTTCAGTTGTTTTATCTCTGGGTTTTCTTTACATTCACTTTCAGATGAGGAGGTGGGTGGGGGCAAAAGCTGCCTCCAAAATATGTTGTTTTCTCTATGGTTTGAGCCAGCAAGTCTTGTGAGTGTTGTGTAGGCTGGAAGTTCATCTCTCAAGAAGAAGTACAGTAATGCTAACAGGGGATTGAAGGTCACAGAATGGCAGGGTTTGTCTCGCCCCAACATTCACTGGCTGGTGTTTTGCACAGCTGGGGTCCCAGGTTCAGTGCTGGCTCGGGGGCTCGGCAATGTAGGCACTCTGTCAGCTAGGCTTTCAGAGAAAACAGACTGGTTCTGAACATCTAGTCCCTCAGATGAGGTTGAAGAGCACGTTGGACCCATGTGCTTCTGGGCGTTCGCCTCCAAGATCCGCTGCAGACAGTTATAAACTGAAATAGTAGGGAGAGTTTCCTTTGCTCCTTTGCAAAGCCAATAGATCTCCCAGCTGCACCAGAACAGGGAAGCGCTGAACCATCGCATACTCTCTTTGCTCCTTTGCAAATCCAATAGATCTCCCAACCCCCCAGAACAAGGAAGCACTGAACCATTGCATAACTGGTAGGACTGGGTGGCAGGTGCTTGTATGGCTGCTGTATTCTTACCAAGCAAGGGCAAGCCAAATTTGCCTGCAGCAGATTAATCAAATGTTGAAAAGGAAAACAAAAATCTTTCCAGCTAGTGTACAACCTGTTAATGAGGAATCATGATTGTGTTTATACACGGTTGCATAAATATGCATGTCTTGAAAAGGTGGTCTTCAAAGACTTGTGGCCTCAAACACGCAAGACTGCCTCACTGAGTGCAGTGTTACTGGTGTTTGCATGGTAATGGCGACTGCACACGCAAGACTGCCTCACCGAGTGCAGTGTTACTGGTGTTTGCATGGTAATGGCGACTGCATGATGGAGGCTTTTTGTCCTCAGGCTGAAGCAGCTGGAGGCGGACAAGCTGAAGCAGACGTCAGACTCCAACTTCATGGAGACCCACAAACCCCTCAACACTGACATGGACTCCTCCATCGACGAGCACATCTCACGCCTGGTGGAGGAGAGAGACACTTTGCTTCGCACAGGCGTCTACACCACGCAGGACAAAATCATCGTGGAGCTGGACCGACAAATCAGAGAAGCCATTGCACAGAGAAACAGATGATTCAGGAGGGAGGAAGTGTGAAGTGAAGGATGTTTTTTAGTTGAAGAAGAACTGCAGTGATGATGAAGAACTGCAGTGATGAAGAAAAACTGCAGTGATGATAAAAAACTGCAGAGCTGCTTTTTGTGGCTGGGATCTGAGGCACTGGTTCTGGTGGTGAGAGGTGGTCACAGTTACTTCCTGTCTGTGAAGAATTCTGTGTTTTGTGCAGCGTTCTGTGACTGGGATCCAATGTTCAGAGTTTTAGTGGAGAGGTGCATCTTTCTTGTGATGGGATTAGAGAGATATGAGCAAGATGCATTTGAGTCCAAACAGCTTGCTGATGACGGTGAAGATAAAGACTCGACAGTCCCATCATCCGTTTGTCCAGCTAAGGATGCTTTTTGTGGCAGGGGTCAGATTGTACAAGCAGTGGACATGACACGGGAGAAATGCATTTTTTTCTTTTTTTTTCTTTTTTTTCATGGTCAGAGTTGAAAGAGTGCTGCCAGAATTGATGATTGGTTTGGTTTGTATCTGCCACTTCTTCCCTCAGACGCACTGTTCAAATGAATTCTCTGGTGACATTTTGCACTGTTTCTTGTTGATCGAAGTGACCTTTTTTCACAGCTGCTTTATTGTGTTTATGCATCTGCTATGGAACCAGTCAGTTGTTGCGATTATTTATCACACAGTACTGGAGTCTGCTGAAATGTATATAATGCCTGCGTACTTGATATTATTTTTGCCACATTGTACCCCAAGCCCAGATTGTGTATGTTTCAAAAGGTTCAGCAGCATCTCACAACTATAGCCTCCTCGGACGCATCTCTGTCACAGGACTAGCTAATGTAACTAAAATACTGAAAAGGAAAAAATCCAAATTTGATTATGGCATGAATACAGCTCTTATTTTCTTTCACACCTGGAATCATGGAACGTTTCATCTCTGTTACCTCCTTCAGACATGGGAATCTTTAGGCAGTCAGATTTTCTGCAAATGTGATAGCCTAGAAAATCTGCTAGCATGTGTGACAAAAGGATTTCAGAGTATTTTATGCCATCCAAATCTCCCTTCTGCTTCATATCTTTTTTTGGTCTTTTTGCGTTTTTGTTGTTGTTGTTGTTTTTTTGGTCTGTTTATGGTTCAGTATGCATTACAGGGTCCAGAGTGCATGACAGGAAACTTAAACAAAGAAGCATCAAGGACCAATATCTAGGAATGAATAAAAAGTAGATGCACAGCAGTTGTTCACACTTTTAAAGAAACAAATTGGTTTTCCCTTTGTAAAATATAGAGCTTTGAAAGTCACAAAAACACAAGCTTGAGTGCTGCCATTTTGTGGCCAGCTGTGTGTGTCAGTGGCATCGTGAGCTCGACGGAATGTGTGGCAAAAGTATCAAACAGGTCTCAAACAAAGTTTTTTATGTTCGTCATTGGTAAAGAGTGAAACAACATGGCTGTGCCCAAATTCAAAGCAAAAAGTATTTCTTTTGTATAAATAGTGATGGAACAATCAACCACCAAACAACGTCTGCAGATGGAAATATTTGCAGAGTTTCTAAGTTTTCTGACTGACAGGCGTCTTCACTTCAGCTCCTGCTTAATTTTTTTAAACTTTTTCATCTTCTGATTTGTTTTAACGGACAGGGCAGTATGTGACCGAACCAAAGTAAGAAATGAAACAACAAAAGCATTAGTAAAATAGTTCTGATCTGTAATGGCGGGGTGTTGCAACACTGCTTCAACAAACCCAGCTCAGGAGTTTAGACAAATTTGAACTCTTTGCTTCTATGCAAGTGTTATCATTGTTGTATTTTTGTCATGTTACATAATTATAATATTATCATGATTCAATTTGTTCCTCAGAGGTCACTGATCGTAAATCAACCACTAATGAATCGTAGCTTGGTTGGATGCGGATTTAGTATCCACCTACCTGAGGTGCAGTAAATATGAAACCCCAAGATGCATGCATACCAGACTCGATGACTGGACCCCAGCAGATCATTCTGTATGGAATACAAGGAAACTTGCCACCTGCATGTTGATTTGTATCCTGTCACCTGTGCACAGGTATCTTCTGTACATAGATACATAAGTATACACATGTGTGTCATGGCAGTAAAATCAATCATGTTTGTATGTATGTATAAATATTTATCATGTTTGCATGTATGAATAGTTATCATGTTTGCATGTATGGAATAGTTATCATGTTTGCATGTATGGATAGTTATCATGTTTGCATGTATGAATAGTTATCATGTTAGTATGTATGGATAATTAATATGTTTGTATGTATGGATAGTTATCATGTTTGTATGTACAGATAGTCACGCCAATGAACGCAGTGACTGTTCCCCTGTCCAGGCGACAGTGTGCATGCTGTGCAAGTGCTTGGTGATGTCACCAGCTGCATCATTACTTCACTATGCACAAAGAAGGCAGTTGTATTCAATGAGTCAGTCTTTGTTCTCTTTTTACAATATTGTTTTTGTAAGTACAATATGAGCAATTCAGTGTGATGTTTGTCTCATTTCATTTTATCTTCACAGGTTTGAAAATGTAATCAAAACAAACTCTTATGAAGATGCATTCTGATTGGTCAAAATGATTAAAAGTCCCTGCCGTAATCCTGTAGTTTTTGCTTTTTCCATCTGTTTTTGACACGACTCAATTGCGTTAGGTAGAAGTGACAGTGCTGGTCCTAGCCAGCGTTTCAGTGTCTTCAGTGTTTCTCTATATGTATACAATAGAACCTGCTATGAGTGACCACCCTTCTCAGAAGGGAACTGTGTCTTTGAAAACAAGTGAAGATGGCTGGTGATTTGCTTGGTTCTGTGAACAGGTGGGGACCAGAGGAGTAGGGAGGGCACATGGCCATCCATGAGATGAGTTGCTCATAGCAACTTCTATTGTGCCAATGTGATACATGCACATGCAGTTGTCAAACACACATCCACACAGACACACAGGCATGCATGTACATAATCTAAAGAACTGTTACACACATGTAATTATCTGTTTTTTACTGGAAATATTACTCTTTATTCTATTCTTTCTCCTGTTTCTATTAAGAATTAAGCAGTTTGAATGATCTTGCAAAAAACTGCCAATCAAAAAAATTGTAGCAAGTGATGTCATAGAAATGTGAAAAACAAGCAAATCAGCAGACTTAGCCGGAACAGTAACATTCATCAATGTGCACCCATACAGACTGCAGTAACTGTCTGTTACTGCAGTAACAGTTATCAGTGTGCACCCAAACGCAAAACACAAGCAAATCGGCAGACTTAGCAGGAACAGTAACATTTACCAGTGTGCACCCATACAGACAAAAGCTGCGGTAACATTTATCAGTGTGCACCCACACAGATAAACGCTGCACCAGCTTCCATGCCATGCAAGATTTTGATGTTAGGATAGGCAACTAATAATTATGTTACAATCAAGTCACTGTGACATTATGCAAAATAAATTTGATGTGTATATCACAGACATTTTGTCTTGAAAATTTACATTTCAAACACTTAACACACAACCGCAAATGAAGCAAAGAGTTGCCTGTTTACTGTACTAATGGTACAAACTGCATTGAACCGAATAAAAGAAATGATTAGTTCAACATGAGCAGTAACAGACTGTATAATGTAAAATATTTGATGATGCACTCAGCAAAGCTTCTTAACAAATTGTTTACCCTCTTGATTCAGATATGCACTAACAGTTTGCTGGAAAAGAGGACTAAGATGGGTAGTCCAGGTGGTCTTGTGTACATCAAGCACAGGGATGCCTGTTTGGAGATTTTGTCATAGAACAAACCTGTGTCACCTGTGTTACTGAAATATTTGTTTGTTGAGCTGCACACTTAGTCACACTTTCAAGCACACTTGCTGGCTGCAACTGGTGTGCTTAAATTTGTGCAGTTTACTCTACGTGGACATATGTATGTTAAATCAGAGGTCTGCAACCAAAGCATTAAACACAGCCTGTCTAGCTAGATGATGCCAGTGTGTGAGTGAGAGCACGGAGGCCATGTGCTATGTCCTATCACAGTACCACACATTTTCTGTACCAGCAGTATAGATTCAGTATTGGTAAACAGATGGCTTGTAGGTCATTTTCTTCATAAGTCTCAAGGCCACAAAAGTCATTCCAAATGTATGATGAAAAGTATATCACCTGAAGAAGAAATTAAATAAATATTGATTCTACCCTTTTGAAACTGTACGGTTAGTTAATTAGTTCTTGGCTTTGAACGCCCCATCACCTGCATAGGGTCACCATAGGACAAATCACATTCAAAATTCTTCTACACCAGTCCAAAACACAAGTCACTAAATTATAAATATGTCTAATTCACTGTCACAATGTCAAACACCAACCATCTGTCTATCAATGCACACATGTTTTGGTACCTATCAATGTTCAATAGGCACTTCCTGTGGCAACCTGCTTAAACTGCTTGTGACTGTGTTGTGCAGGCCCACACAGGAAACTGCATTGGTCAAAACTGACTTTAAAAAAGTATGGACAGGATTTGCAGCAACAACAAAAAATGGTGGTGAATGGACAAATAGGGTTCTGACAAAATTTGTTCGTACAATGATTGTGAAACAATGTCTTGTTTTTCTCCTCAGGGTTTATGGCAGCAAGAAAACACTATATAATTCTGGTCATGTAGCATACTACTATTCATGCACATTCAGTGTCAGTTTAATCATTGATCATATCACAGCTGTGACAAAAAAAAGCAAATGGTTATCAAAGTTCAGATGATATCTAGCCAGTCACACATTCTTTTTTTTATGAAAGTTCAGATGATATCTAGCCAATCACACCTTTTTTATGAAAGTTCAGATGATATCTAGCCAATCACACATTCTTTTTCTTTTCATTGGCCTTGGGTTACACCTTGGAGAGCAGTTCTCGAGATGAAATCTGTGGGCTGCTGCACAGCATCTGCAGGCCCACACAGCTTTGTTTTTTTCTGGTCTGAAGGGGAAATGGGCTGACCAGACTTCCACCCTCAGCAACTGGTGATTTAGGCCAGTCACATAATGCTGCAGGTTTTGGAATCCTTATTGTCACCCTTGTTCTGGTCTGAAGGGGAAATGGGCTGACCAGACTTCCACCCTCAGCAACTGGTGATTTAGGCCAGTCACATAATGCTGCAGGTTTTGGAATCCTTATTGTCACCCTTGTTCTGGCCATGCGGTACTTCAACTTGTTTTGGGTCTTGCTTGGAACTGGGAACAGAGGAAGGCCAGGTTCAGCATTGCATTTCAGGTATGAAAATTGATAAAATCTCACACAAAGTGGAGAAAGAACTGATAGGGTCAAGTGGCAGGATCTACTTAGGTGGAAAACTGAGTTCATGACATTAACTGCACTGCAGTAACTCAGTATCTCATCAAAATGTTACCAAATAATCACATATCCTTGCTATTTTTCTTGTGCATTTTGTGAAATGTCTAGCACTCCAATATGATGTGATCGACAGGAATGAGCAACTGATTCCTCAACCTGTTCCCTGCCCTTAACATCATACATCCTATTTCAGTTAAGAACAATCATTCATGTGAGGCAGTATTTTTCATACGGCGTGAGTTAAACAATTTGTGAAACAAACCACATCAGCAGGGTGAAATGTCTGGATGGGAAAGGATTACTTGGTATATTTACTTTATCCTTCTCATTCCCCCCCCCCCCCCCCCCTTCTTGTATGAATTCAGGGATGGCGTATACCTATGAAAGTATCTTTGAGAAGGTGTCCATGAGGGTCTCAGTTGCAGGTCAACTGGTGTCATCTCAATTTGCATAAATATACAAATTAACAACTAGTTAACAACTAGGTACAAATTAACAACTATTTATACTATAAATTAATGTCTTTCGTGGTTACCTGTGACAGGAAGGTATTTGTGGAGATCCCTGTCTAACATAGCAGATCCGAGGTTTAAATTAATTAATAAGTGTACTATTAATTAATGTCTGCAGTGGATCCTGTGGAGATTCCTTTCTGATGTCAACAGGTGCCAGTTATATAATAAAAATGATAAATTATACTATGAATTAATATCTGTAGTGAATACTGGTGACAGGAAGGTCTTCGATGAGATCTGTGTCTGATGTCAGCAGATCCAAGGTTTGAATAAACAACTGTACCATAAATTCATAGCTGTAGTGGATCCCTGTGGATGTCCCTCCCTGACAACAGCAGAACCAAGGTTCAAATGAACAAGTGTACCATGAATGCATGGCCACAGCAAATACTTGTAAATATCCCTGTCTGGTGACAGCAGACCAAATGGTCTGAATAAACAACTGTACTATAAATGTATGGCTATGACAGATACCTGTCAGAGGTGGAAGGTTCCTCTGTCGAATCCTGTCCGGTGCCAAGTGATTCATCATCGGAATCACTATGGCCAGCACCACCAGGAGCTGAAGAAGCCAGAACATGACCTCATGTTATTCACAGTACATCACATGTCAAACCCCTCATTCACCCAGCCCCAGCTGCTACAGTTTCAGTACATCACATGTCAAACTGTATGTATACCCTCACCTCAAACCCCCTTATTCACCCAGCCCCACTTGCTACAATTTCAGTGCCCTGGATATGCACCTTGCCTGCATAGCAAGACGTTCACAAAATATGAAGGCTCAGACCTTTCCAGAAAGTATTGCACTGTCTCACCTAGCCAGTCTTGAGAAGAAAAGGTCCCACCTCAATAAAGTGGTGTTGAACAGCTGGACAACTTTCCAGATCAGAAACAAATGGAAGATCTTTTCTTTTTTCCAGCTTTGCATCCATGATAGATAGTATGGAACATGTCTCAAAATCTTACTTGCTTTTTGATGGTGGCACGTACTGCAACCTCAACAATCTTCGCAAGACTTTCAGAATGAGGCAAACAAATCAGTGATCGAGAAGAATAAGAATGAGGCAAACAATCAGTGATCGAGAAGAATAAGGATGAGGCTAACAAAAGCTGTTTGTTTGGTTGGTGACTTACTCTCTTCTTTTTCTTGTTCAAAATACATAACACCAATGATTGACCAAACAGACTTGTTGAATAAGTTCACTGGTCCAACAAAAACAACAAACAACAGTTAATATGAACTAATAGTTCTACTATTACAGAAAAAAATCCAACTAGCTATTCAATCTGTTTCAGGCATATATTACAATGTAAAATGAAATATGAATACATCAGACTAAGATCTAGTAATACAGTTAAGCTTTGAGTTGCCTTCATGAAGAAAGATCACCTCTGTAAACAAGGACTGGGTCACCAAATACTCAAATAACTAACATTCAAAACAGAAAAACATATGCTGTTTTCTTTTACATTTTCTTCCTCCCCTGTTATCTTTAAAAAATAGTTCTGGTGAATAAACTGCATGGGCATGAACATAAAAAAACATCAGATTTTAAAAAAGCCACAATTTTTGCTGTTGTTTTTCCTCTTTGTGTGTGTGTGTGTGTGTGTGTGTGTGGTGTGTGTGTGTGTGTGTGTGTGTGTGTGTGTGTTTTGTGGTTGTTTTTGTTGGTTGTTGCTTTTTTACAGCAGGAAATGCATAAATCATCTCACTTTAATAAATACAAAAGTGATTTAAAGCATTGTGTTCATGTTTATGCAAATGTATAGAACAACCACTTAATTCAGCTGGCTAAAAAACTGTCAAGAAAACAGAAACTTTCAGTTTCATATTTCTGCTACCACGTGACCTTGAAATTCAACATTAATGTTGTTAATACAGACATGAAAGTGTATAAGGTACAGGACGTTATCATCATACAAAGTTTGGAGAGGAAAAAGATCAGTAAAAGAGCCTCTGAAAAAGAGTCAGCATTAAGGCTTTTGTAGTCTAGAAAAATACACATTATCCCTGCTGAACATGCCAAAGTCATGAAAAGCAGACAGTTTGTAATTCTGTACAATTATCATTGTATGTAATAGCCACATGAAGTTTAAAATAAATAAAACTTGTTGAATAAACAACAACATTTCTGATTCTCCAGTGACACTGAAACAGAGTCAAGGTAATTGAAACTGGTAATGGTATGAACTGGCACTAATTGTACAAAGTTGTAAAGAACTTGCTATAAACAATTTCCAAGCAAAATTCTCTCTCTCTCTCTCTCTCTCTCTCTCTCTCTCTCTCTCTCTCTCTCTCTCTCTCTCTCTCTCTCTCCTGTGTGTGTGTGTGTGTGGTGTGTGTGTGTGTGTGTGTGGTGTGTGTGTGTGTGTGTGTGTGTGTTGTGCATGTGTGTGAAGTCAGCAACTGCTTCAATTATCTTCCTTCAAGAATTAGCCAAAGACAAAGAGAGCAATTATGAACATGCATTTAACAATCTCCCAAATAAAAATTTACTGATGTTTGAGATCAGCTCATGGTCACTGCAACCAGTGTAAGTGACATGAATGAACAGAAAGCTCAGTATGTAGTACCATCACTGCAAAGTCTGACAGTCCAGACAGCCTAAGAGTTATCATTACATAGACTTTTGTATGTGTGTGTGTGTGTGTGTGTGTGTGTGTGTGTGTGACAGAGAGAGAAAGAGGGGTATCACCTATACCAATTTTCACTCACCAAAGCAGCATTTTAACAAACCAGAAAAAAACAGGTCAGTGGTTACTCAGAGCAGGTACTATAGTAAAGATAAAGAACTTACCACAAACAACAAAGGAAAGCAGAAAAGGCGATGAAGCAAGAGAAAGCCCAAATAAGCCTTCAAAATGTTGAAGTTGGCTACCTCGTCAAAACAAGTAGTCAGATTTAACCATGTTGCAAATCATACTTTATGTTAAATCCCCCCCCCCCCCCCCCCCCACCTCATTTCTGGTTAAAATAATTGCTGCAGGGGCTATCACCTTCATTTCTTTCATTTACATTACTTTAGGCCTTAATTTTGTTGATGCTTAAATATGGCACCAAATTATGGCACAGTTTTGGCAAAAAAGCTAAAAGCAGACTCAGCCTATAATTGTATCATTCAGCTTCATTTTCTCCAAATTCTTTTTCAACATAAATGACAATTGTGACACAAACACTGGGTCAGTCAGATTTGATGAATTGTGTTTTTTTCCCTTCAAGGTTTACTTGGCATTAAATATTAAAAATAACCATGTGACAGTGACCAGCATATGGGAGGACCAGGTGGAAGCCCCTTTGTATTAAAGAGGGAGAAAAATGGCAGTCATCCGCACACAGTACATTCAAACATGAGTTATAACATGTTCACAGCAGTGGGTTACAATAACTGCATTCACAGGTTCACCAAATACATTATCAACATGCAGGGCTCATGCATGCATGCATCTTGCTATTTTCACACATTGGAGTATATGAAGTTCAACAAAATATAAAACTGAAACAAAACTGAAAGAAAACCTTAACCAGCAAAAGAAAAAATTTGTTGTAATTCAAAGCAAAAAAATAAACAACAAAAAGAGCCCAATCAGTAAGAGAAAATATACACTGTATTTCAAAACAAACAAATAAACAAAATAGAAAAAGAGAGAAGAAAAGAAGAGAAACAAATACTTTATATATGTCATGGTTTTTTATATTATGGATTACATTTTTTTAACTAATGGATTAGCTGAATGTTAAACCACAGCATTTTCAAGATAAGCTTGTAAGGCGTAAATGTGTGGTGATATTACTGATAAAAATGACAAAGAGCCCTGGCTGAATACTGAAGCAAAGCTGTTAGTTCTGCCTCAAATTTTCCAACAAAAACAACAAAATCCCTTCTGAACTGAAAGAAAAAAAAGTCATCAAAGTGTAGCAAACCCACCTGCAGGCTTTCTCTGCTTTGTCGCCTCTTCGTGTTCCTCATCACTACTGATGAAATAGTTAAGGCTGGTTCGTCTCTTTGACAAAGAGGCCAACTCACCCGACCGTGGCTGATTCTTTGTATCAAAGTGCACACTCAGTTCTCCATTGGTTGGGGAGCGGGGGCGGGATTTGGAGGAGCCATACAGCTGATTGATAATCATCTCTTCATTCTGCTGGGGGGTTTCATACGTTCCGCTGGCTTCCAGCGTTCTGGGTGGGGACTGGCTGGGCACTGGTGGAAGCTGTCTCCTATTGGAGGACAGAGTATAAGATCTTGTGCGTCAACAGGAAGTAAGCTCGGACAGCAGGAAGTATCACACTACAAACTTTATTCTGTTTTCTTTCTCCTTTTTTCCCCCTTCTGAACTTGAGTTTAACTTAAAGAGGAACAGCAGCAAGGGCCCTGTTTACTACTGATAGGATAGAAGTGGAATAAATGTCAATGTAACTGCATGACCTGAGTGCAATTATAAATTTAAGTTATCACTATTATGGATATATAAAAAAAGTTTTCATTAAATTTCTAGTCCTCTTTGTCAAAAAAATGCTTGGCGTAAAACACCAAGTTACTTACTTACTTGTCCAAAAATGACATTTTGAAAGTTACTTGACCACAAGTTTTGCCATTTTGTGCCCAAGAGTCTATCAGTGACATCACGAACAAGGCCAGAATGTGTGGTAAATGTATTCAATATGTCGTGGGCCAAACTTGTTCTGCTCTTCATTGGTAAAGACAGAACCAACATGGCTGCCCCCTGAGGAGTTCAAATTCAAAGCAAAATAGTACTTTCTTCTTATTTATAACTTTTTGTAGAATCTGGAAAGCTGAAGAAGAAGTAGAAGCACCAAATGAAACCTGCAAAAGAAAATATTTGCACACTGTCCAGTTTACAGGCCAACTTGCATTTGCTTTGTTTCCCCTTTAAATGTGTGTGTGTGTGGGGGGGGGGGGGGGGGGGGGGACTGCTGTTTGAAATTGTTAACTGTATTGTGCTATTAGCTGTCACAAAATGGGGGGGGGGGGGGGGCTATGCTGTGTAATACAACAATTCTTAAGCCCAACCAAAATGTTTGTGTGTAAGACTTACCTGAGGGATGTCTTTATTCAGAGTCACAATGTTCATCTACCACAGAATTGAGTGGGTGAGACCAGGTCACAAGCAAGGGGGGTGCCCTAGGGTATGTCAGAGGACTTTTTTTTCAGACAGGTACTCTGACGGTGCCCTAGACTATGGTATGTCAGATGACTTTTCTTCAGACAGGTACTCTGACGGTGCCCTAGACTATGGTATGTCAGAGGACTTTTCTTCAGACAGGTACTCTGACGGTGCCCTAGACTATAGTATGTCAGAGGACTTTTTCAGACAGGTACTCTGACAAATGTCTTAAAGTACATGCAACTACCACCTAAGCCACGCATGCATCAAAATAAGAAATCAGCAAGAACCAGTGCGTAAACATACTGTTCCCACTCTTCCTCATCAGTACTGCTGCTATCCTCATCGTCTTCATCTGTATCACTAGAGCTTGATTCAGCAGAGCTGCTGTGGTGCTGTGTGTGCTGCTGAGAGAGAAAAATCGTAAGCTGAAAAATTAACCATTGAGTTTGCTTGTCACTTTTAATTTGTTTAATTTCCACCCCCATGAGAGAGAACTCGAAACTCAGAATGTTTCATTGTAGAAGGCCACTTGACCCATTACAAATGGTATGATTATAAACATGCACATACCACCTATACGAAACAGTTGACAAACAACACTAAACAAACAGACAAGACAAAAAGAAACAGAAAAAAGAAACAAACACGAACAAAAGAGAAAACAAAAACAAAAACAAATCCCCACCCCCGACCACCCCCGCAAAAAAAAAAGAGAAAAAAAGGAAAAAAAAGCAAGAAAGTATCCTCAATGGAGACAACATACAGGTGATACATGCAAATCTAAACACTGCCACATCTGGTTGAATAGGCACTATTAGGGGGGGGGGGGGGGGGGAATCCTTACACCTCCATCTTGGCTCCTAAGTAGGCATCAAAACAAGGGGAGAGAATACACAATGGAGATAACGCACATTCTTGAAATCACATTCAAGGTTTAAACTCTGGTTCCAGGAAAAGAAGCTTGCTGTGGACCTGGTCATACCTCGCGGTGTTTATTTGAGTGGTAGATGAATCTTCCTAGGTCGTGAAGACAACTTTTATCTTGCATCATTTGTCTAAGAGTAGTATAGGAAGATTGCACAGTATATTTTCTGGGAATATATTTTTGTCTCAGGTCGTCAAGAAATTTGCAATAAAATAAGGTATGCATTTAATCTTCGTACGCCGTGTTACATAATGGACACATCAGATCACCTGGCGTGTGTGCAGCATATCTCAGTTTCTGGGTACGTATGTTGGATGCTCCAATTCTGAATCTTATCAAAACGTCCCTAATGTGTTTGTTTGTCACAGAGGTGAAGTACGGTTCTAAAAAAATGGAGATCTTAAACATCCTATATATGGTAAATCTGGTACTATTGCTGATGTGCTCATGCCAGTTCTGGCTATGGCAATCAATAAGCCTTTGTTTAAACGCCTTGATGAATGTTTCTGGATTTTGCACACCTTGACATATTCAGAACGCTATGGAGGCTTGGGGATTTTTCAGCACCAATATTTTCAGACCCCAAATTTCTGAACCATACAAGAGCATCGGCTTAATTTGAGCTTAATTTGCGCGTCAAACATCTTGAAAAAGATTGGTGCTGAAAAATCATAGCTTTATTTGCTTTGACATGGTCAATGGACTCAGTTACCTCTTGCGGACTAATATCTGAATTTAAAGAGTCATCTTCTGCATAACTATTCCTGTTACTTTCTGTGGTGTATGAAGAGGACATTTCATCATCAGTATCTTGTTCCATACCTTTGACGTTGAACACTTTTTCAAAGTGTTCAAGCCATTGTTCGTCAGATATGTCACTCACTTGTCTAGTTTTTGTTGTGAATTGCTTAATATTTCTCCAGAATTGTTTCGGATCTCTTATATTGGTTTTAGTTCTTTCCTGCATTTCAGTTTGTATTCTTTTTCTTTGGTCAAAAGTAGATGTTTGTATTGCTTGCGCAACTCACAGTAACAGTTTCTGTCACTATTCAAGCGTGAACGTGAAAATTTCCTAAGTGCTTTTCTTGTTGTCCTTCGCATGTCTCTACATTCCTTGTTGTACCATTCATTTGAAAACCCTTTTTTGCCACTTTGTTTTTTAACCAAACATGAAGCAACCTTGCTCAGCGCAGCTGTAAATACACTAACCACTTCGTTTACATCGACATCAATCAGACTCCTAGCTCTTTCAATCTCTGACAGGTTTTCAGGTAAGTTCAAATTTTGCTCAAACAAGGCACGTTTGTCATCAGACCATTTAAGTTTACACAATGTAACATCTACTCCTTTGGAGGAATTTGGCTGTTTTTGGCAGCACAAAGAACATACAACTGGCATGTGTTTGGAATCAATTCTTTCCAACACTTGCATTGCTTTCGGTAGAGAAGCGAGAGAGCGAGAAAATATAAAGTAGTCAATAACACTATTACCAGCAGTAGATATGTAAGTGTAATGACCATCCGTGTCACCATCACATGCTCCATTCAAAATACATAAATCAAAACTTGAGCACAATACCAGTAAATTGTGCCCGTATTCATTTTCTTGAATATCTCTTGAGCAGCGTTTGGAAGACAGATCATTACTTGTGTTGTTGTCCAGCCAAAAATTACCTCCAACCGCTTCAAAACACAACGATGCAAAGTCAAAATAGGACGGAACCCATGAGAGAGAGAGAGAGAGAGAGAGAGAGAGAGAGAGAGAGAGAGAGAGAGATTGACTGATTGACTGATCTTTCCAATCTGGAACAGAAAGAGGCCTGGAGCATGTGCACAAAATCAACCAAGAAGGGAGTTAATTTGTACTTGAAAGGTGTCACACAAACACAACAACAAAGACCTCAGTTGCCTACAGTAACTCTCAACTGGCATGCGAGTAAATACAAAGGTGCATAAACTCCACCAGAGGTATATCCTGAGTCACCTATGGTAACAGGATGTACCTCTGGTGGAGTTTAGGAACTTGTTTTTACTCGCATGCCAGGTGAGAGTTACCACTGGCGACTCGGGTCTTTGCTGTTGTGTTTGTGTGACAGTTTTTGAGCACTAATTAATTCGCCTGTTTGTTGGCTGATTGTTAATACTCAAGGATAAAGATTTTAGGCTGGAGCCTAGCCTTACAATCTGCGGTTGCTGAATCTGCAAGACACACATGCAATGTGTAGTGATGCACTCAAATAATAGGTAGAAGTCTATCTGACAAGTTCTCGTGGCTAAAACTGTAAAATATACACATGGCATAATGATACAGAAGAAATAGTAGATCAGCAAAAGAATGTTCCAAGCAGAGAGAGAGAGAGAGAAACAATGTCAACAACAATAAAGAAGCTGAGAACAAGACATTTTCAAATATCATGCAGTTGAAGTTATTTCTAATAGTAGACAAACTAACTATATGTCAATGCACTTGCATGTTTTCAGACACACCAGTATGTACAGGTAAGCCTGTGCATACACCTGTGTGCACATATACACACACATGTATGCACATGTATATTATATCTATATGCAAATACAAAATTCTATACACATAACAGAAACAAAATGAGCATAATATAGGTGACAGAAAACACAATTCCTGCTCCCAAATTCTCTCTCTCTCTCTCTCTCTCTCTCTCTCTCTCTCTCTCTCTCTCTCTCTCTCTCTCCCAGACTCTCTTCCTCTCTTGCCCTCCCCCAAATAGGTGCACATGTCCACAATGCTGTATGCTTAGTGCCAAAAAAAGAAGAAGAAAAAAAAGCATTATGTCTACACATTTACCTGTGCATGTACATCAGCATGTACAGTCTGCTTCTCTCCAGCGCCTTGCAGTGTGTCTGGGAAGTAAACACACACCATTACTTGACGTCAGCAACACAGAATGGAACATTGCAGTCTGAGTGGAACATTACGGTCATACCGAGTGGAATGTCACAGTCAGGGTGGAATGCCACAGAGTGGAACATCACAGTCACACAGAGTGGAACATCACAGTCACACAGAGTGAAACATCACAGTCAGAGTGGAACATCATGATCAGAATGGAACATCGCAGTCAGGCAGAGTGAAATGTCACAGCCAAATGTCCACTAAAATAAGCATATTGCTTTTGTGTTTCCTGTACTTCTTTATTGAGTTTAGGATTACACTGTACAAATAAATTTTTGTTCAAACCAAATGTCACAGTCAGAGTGGAACATGGATAAATAACTGATTTTGAACACCCAGCCAACCATGATGGTTACACCAATTATGCAAAGAATGGAACGTCACAGACTGGAAGATCACAGTTAACATCACAGAGTGGAAAATCACAACCAAAACAGTGAAACACCTTTGTCAGTGGAATATTACAGTCAAATCAAGCCGAATGTCACAACCTCACAAAGTGGATATATAGATATATAACTGAGAGTCACATCAAAGTTGATCTGATCTGTGGAATGTCATGAGTAGAATGTCACAGTCAACTGAAATGGAATGTCAGTCAAACAGTGAAATGTGATATTGTCACAGTCAACTGAAATGGAATGTCAGTCAAACAGTGAAATGTGATATTATTACAGTCAAACAATGGATCATCACAGTCAAACAGAGCAGACTGGGACAGTTACATAGCATGGAGCATTGCAGTCATCACAGTCAAACACAATGAAACATCACAGTCATCACAGACAAACAGAATGAAAATTGCTGTTAGAGTGGACCTTCGACATCTGAGTCAGAGTGGGACATCACAGTCATCACAAACAAACAGAATGAAAATTGCTTTTAGCACAGAGTGGACCTCCGACATCAGTCAGAGTGAAACATCACAGCCAGAAGGAAGCACAGCACTGGCAGTGAAACAAATGCAGACAATCACAAGGGGAACATACTACCTACACACCTCTACAACATCACAATAAAACAAAGTGAGGTGTCACATTAAGACAGATGGAGTGGAACATCACAGTCATACAGAATGAAACAGCACAGTCATGGGGGAATACCACAGTCCAACAGAATAGTGCACGGCAGTCAAACAATGGCAGTCAAACAGAGATCAGGGGGAACAGCCCACTCAAACAGAGCTGCTAGAACATCACAGTCACAGGGAAACACCACAGTCCAACAGAGTGGTACATGGCAGTCAAACATAGATCTGGGGGACAGCCCACTTGAACAGAGCTGCTAGAACATCACAGTCACAGGGAAGTGCAAGGCAGTCAAACAATGGCAGTCAAACAGAGATCAGGGGGAACAGCCCACTCGAACAGAGCTGCTAGAACATGACAGTCAAACAAAATGAAATGTCAGAGTTAACACAAAGAGAGTGCAAATATCACAGTCAAACAGAGAAGAACATCACAGCCAACAGAATATCATACTCCACACCTGAACAGAGCATAAGAGAACAACTGTCAAAATTACCAAAGCTTGATCAGTCCAACAGTGGCAAAATATCACAATTACATCATGGAACAACACACAACTCACAGTCAAAATTACCACTGGATACAATTTCTAAAATCTAGTTGAAAGACTGTGTTAAATAGTCTTCAAGAATTAATGAATACTTAAACGAATTCAAAACAGCTGTGATGTTTGCTGTTAGAAGCATGCACATAATATATACATACTGGCACAGAATCTGCAGTGTGGCATTAAATCAAAATCACCCTAGTGTTTACCTGTGCCCAGCTGTTTCCGATACTCAGCCTTAACCTGTGTTTCATCATCATCATCCTCAGCAGCCGGAGGTGTTCTCATCGTTTTCTCATCATCCTCAGCAGCCGGAGGTGTTCTCATCGTTTTCTCATCATCCTCAGCAGCCGGAGGTGTTCTCATCGTTTTCTCAACATCCTCAGCAGCCGGAGGTGTTCTCATCATTTTCTCCATTCTGCCAATCAGAATGTCATCATTCATATCCTCATTTTCATCATCTTCCTCATGAAAAATTACCATTGGTTACAAAACTAAACAAAAACTTGGTAACTATCTAAGCAAGATGTTTGCAGTGGTAGTACTCAATTGACATTCATTTTTAGCAATCATTCTCTTGTATGATTCTATGAATATGGAAATAAAGACACACATCCAATGCACTGCCCAAAAGCACACCAACTGTGTAAAACAAATCACCCAAAAGGTTGCACCAAGGTCTATGCTGGAAACACTTTCCCTTTTCTTTGACATTCCAGTACAAACACCCATGATGAATAGTGCATGCACATATTATACCTGTATATGTTAGAAACATATTAACAAATAGATGACATATGCTGCCATAATAAAACAACAACATAATGCATGTGTACTACTATAGAATCCAAATTCCAAGTTCCACTGCTCTCGATTTCTTTAGCATACTCTATGCCTAATGCGCTGGTGGACTGGCAGTGGATCACATCCTCAAAGTTACTGCTTGGGAATTCACCCTTAAAGAGGGTTCCAGTGAATACCCAACAAGGAAAAATACATGTTACATAGTTATGACATAAAAGGTAAGGGGAAATAGAATGGATACTACAAAGTGTACACTAAAAACAGCACACCAAAGCCAGAGGAAAATCACACCAGAAACTGTACTGGAGGGTGCCTTCACTACTTGAAAATACAAAAAATAAAATCTTTGGAAGCAAACAATTAAAAACTTTTTTTTAAAAGTTTCCCCAGCATTTGGCCTCAACTTAGGCTTCCAGAAAATGGCCGATCACATGACAAACCATTTATGGTTGTGCTGAATCATAAACAAAATAAAAAATTTGTCATGGTCAACATTTCTGATAACAAAAAGCAGTAACACTGAAGGCACCCTCTGTACTGTCACCAATGGAAACAAAGACAGCACCTGATACGTTGCAGACTGGGCTTTCTAGGAAAGTGTCTCAAGCTAGACTGAGGAATGTGGGCTCCCTCCTGTTCAGCTGCCTCTCTACAACCACCAACACCATCACCACCACCAGACACAGGTAAAGGGAAAATCGTGACATTCAGTGAATAACATGAAAGAAAGGTATAGGCAACACTTAAAGTTTAAAACAGAAATTTAACTAAAAAGCAAGCAGCCAGCACTGACACCCAGGACACAGTGTGTGCAACTTGTGCAAGGTATGTTTATGTACTCATGGAACCTCTGATGAAAGACCAAGCTCAGGACTGAGACACCACCTTTATTTTTACAACTTCTTCAGGATTGAGATACCATCCCTATTTTACAACTTCTTCAGGATTGAAATACCATCCCTATTTTACAACTTCTTCAGGATTGAGATACCATCCCTATTTTACAACTTCTTCAGGATTGAGATACCATCCCTATTTTACAACTTCTTCAGGTTTGAGAAACGATCCCTATTTTACAACTTCTTCAGGATTGAGATACCATCCCTATTTTACAAATTCTTCAGGATTGAAATACCATCCCTATTTTACAACTTCTTCAGGATTGAGATACCATCCCTATTTTACAACTTCTTCAGGATTGAAATACCATCCCTACTTTACAACTTCTTCAGGATTGAGATACCATCCCTATTTTACAACTTCTTCAGGATTGAGATACCATCCCTATTTTACAACTTCTTCAGGTTTGAGAAACGATCCCTATTTTACAACTTCTTCAGGATTGAGATACCATCCCTATTTTACAACTTCTTCAGGATTGAAATACCATCCCTATTTTACAACTTCTTCAGGATTGAGATACCATCCCTATTTTACAACTTCTTCAGGATTGAAATACCATCCCTATTTTACAACTTCTTCAGGATTGAGATACCATCCCTATTTTACAACTTCTTCAGGATTGAAATACCACCCGTTTTTTCAACAATTTCTTCAGGACTGAGATACCACCTCTATTTTCCAACTTCTTGGTGATTGAGATACCACCCCTATTTTCCAATAACTTCTCAGATTTGATGGTGAATTTAAAAATAAAAAAATAAAAAATGTTATTTTAGTCATGATTTGTCTGTTGCATAATTTTTTCATCTGCCAGCAAATTGTACAAAAACAATTACCATTATGAGTTATAAATAGATACATTACATTTTTTTCATTAGAACATGGCAATATGTCATTAAAAGTTCACTCCACAGAGATAAGAAGCAATCATTGACAAAAATCATTGCAATCCACATGCATTTCTTCTGTGAAATGTACACAAAACTGAGAGCTTTCTGATGTTCTATCCGTGATGCCAAAGGCATTTTCATGACACCAAAATGAAACGCGGGAAGAGAGCGCACACTAAACTAGTGTTAGTGATGGTGTCCAAAAAAGTCATCTTAAAAAATCAATATCAAATCAATGGCACCTTCAATCACAAAATTTCTACTGTGGATCATATTCTTTTAATCTGCTTGCTCTAAGTACAGAAGAGTTCTGCAAAGAACAGTTATTTTAAAAACCTACTCTTCACATTTCACCAAAGACCATCCCATTTGATTTGTTGATTCTTAATGAGAGTGGATATGCATCAGGGGTTCCACTGTAATAAAACACAATCAGCACAATACTAACATATCGTCAGGCAACACAACAATCAAAATCTGACAAAACACAGCAAGCAGAAAATGTTCATGTTTCCAGGCAGTCTGCAGGTTCTTATTAGTAAGCTTACTCCTACTTGTAAATTTACTCCTGCAATAAAGAGAATCTGCAGCAGTGACGGTCACTGCTGCAGTGACGGTCACTGCTGCAGATTCTCTTTACTGCAGGACTAAACTTTCTCAAAACAGTCTTTGTTTGACATTGTAGAGGAGATTTTTTTTTTAAAGAAGTTAAGGATGTTGCCTTCAAATGCACCTTTGATTTTATATGGAATTTTAGAAAATGACTTTCATGAGTCACAGTTAGTGAGATTGGCTGTACAGAATACTATCAAGTGACACAGCTGGCCTGATGCCAACCACAGCCTCTTTTACATTTTCCTCAAGTGATGTGAGCATGCACCTCTCATACCAGGCATCAAAGAGGTGTGGTATGCAACAGGCATGGTTGTACAAAACAACATTTTGTGCATCCATTCCTGTTGGCCATCACTCACAAAATTCAGTTTCTGAATTTGATACAAGAGCAAAAGCCTTATTTAAATTGTTTGTAGGTTTCTTCCATCTGCATGCTAGGCCAACATATTTTTAGAAGGCTAGCACCTTCAAAGTGACTAAGTAAACTGTGACACTTCTGACACATCAGGCAAACTAGGCATACTTCTACAGTAGTCTGTAGTGTAAACATGAAACAGCAATGTACAAAAGTTCATGCAACTAATGACTGCATGACATGGCTGAAAAAGGAGCTGATGTTGCTGCTGTAGTTTTTTGTCATCTTTTCATGTTGTTGTTGTTGTTTTATTCACTTTATACATAGAACATCAACATCCATTGATATATTCATATAATATGATTTAATAATAAGGGGGAATGCAAAACTTTTGGCAAAGCAGCTGTGGAAGAAATAATACAGAGGAAAAACAACAAAACTATATACAAAAAAAAGAAAAGAAAAAAAGACAACACATATATATACATACATATATGTGCATACAGAAGAAGAATATAACTGGGGATGAAAAAATGATGAAGATTTAAAACAACAAAAAACTGATGTTGCTTTAGACAACTCCAGTTTTGCTTTTGGTGTTCACTGTGGGGTCTCACATTTTGGGTGACAATGAGAAAAGCATGCACATTCATGAACAATGTACAAGCAAACTCAAAGACACTGAACAAGACTACAAAGCACATTGCCACTTTAAATGCCTGCAGTGGAACATGCTACAGATGAGCATTAACTAAATGAACTCTCCCAACTTTTCCATTTCATTTTGTTTCTGTTTTGGTTATTATTACTTTGGATCCATTTAAAACAATCGCCAACACTAATCTTACTTTACCATCACGCACACACACACACACACACACACACAGCGGAAAAAATACATATACACACTATAAAAACAATCCAAATATTTTCTAGAACTAGGGGTTCTGATAATAAGACGGAGAGCCCACAGAAGCATTGTCTTTGAATATTTAAAATAAACAGTAACTGGCTGAAGTCTTATCAGCTACCCACTCTCCCTCCTGAAGGTCAGACCCTGTGTATATCTACTTCAGCGTCAAACTCCAAGCATCAGTTTACAGCATCCTGCCTCCAGCCACTGCCATAACTGGTTACACCATACGTCTCTGAAAACTGGTGGTTTTTCATTGCTGCTCAAATGACAGTATATCTGTAGCCACACAGACAACTCAAATTATATCAGATTATGTTCCTCTTTTAACAAATGGCTATGTAAAATGAATGGGGGTGCAAGAATCACCTACTGGCAAAAAATACACTGTGTTAACAGAAGGATTTATGTCAGTGCAGAGAAAGATTTTGGGTTGGAAGTGCAAACTGGCTGCTTCTTGGCAACTATTATTAGAGCATCTAGTTAATATACATGAGAAAAACAATGCTATCTACTGAGTATTGACCACTCAGGCAGCTGGTCATCACCAGGATAATTATGTGGCCTAGAGCAGCATCCTAAATACTGTGTTTGTTATTACTGTGTCCCTGTGTAAAAGGAATGCAGGTGTATGAATCACTTACTGACATAAACGCTCACAATGCTTTATACACATGCACAAATAAAACCAGTCATTCGAATCAAGGAGGATTAATCTCTTACATGGGGCAGAAGCACCTGCTGTTTACATGCATGCTTCAATGCTGTGCTTGATGCTATGTGGCCTCTAGCCTTAGTACTCAAACTTTCTGCAAATTTTACAGAGGGTGCTGACAGAGTGAAACTTATTTAACGGGTGATTCTGGGGAACAGATGCATATGGATAAGGAGTGCCCCTTCAGTAGTGTAACTGATTACGGCAGAGTTTGGATGAATGGTGCCAGGCAGCAAGCCTTGGAGTGTTTTAGCATTACTACCTCTCTGGGGAACAGATACATATGGATAAGGAGTGCCCCTTCAGTAGTGTAACTGATTACGGCAGAGTTTGGATGAAGGGTGCCAGGCAGCAAGCCTTGGAGTGTGTTTAGCATTACTGTCTCCATGGATGCGGGGGTAGGAGTGTGTAGGCATGTGTTCATCTGTCAAAAATGGGAGTCGGGCCTCGAGGGGCAATGTGTGCTCTCTTTTGCACAGCAGCGAGGTTTGGATCCTTTCCTTGCTGAAGCACCATAGCAGAAGATACATGTTGTGTACAGAGAGACAGTGATGGGATAAAAAGAAAAGAAAAAAAGAAGAAGAAGCTAAAAGACGGTACATAAAAAGGGGTAGGATGGGTTATGTATAGAAAGAGACTCTCTGGTCCAAAAAAAAGGGGAAAAAAAGAGATGCCATATGTACAAGTTGTGTAGAGAGACACTCTCTGGCCTAACAAAAAAGAAATGCTTGGAGAACAGATTGCGTACAGGCAGACAGATGACATGTTGACAGCTGGCTGACTGTCAGGCTAAACTCAGAGGAACTGTAGTAAAGCATACAATGGAATAAATTATATAAAAAATTACAAAAATTACAAATATTGATAACAATGTCTTGAAAAGACATGGAGAGGAGGAGATTTACACCAAGCCACACAAACAAGAGACAAGAGGTCACAGTCTACCCTTTGCTGTCCTCTTTAGAACATGATGGATGACATTCTTCATCAGTCTTCTTTCCTGTCTCTCGATTGTCTTCTCCCTGTCTTCCTCTAGTGCCACCATCCACTTCCTTCTTCTCATCTGACTTGCAGGATTCCCCAGCACTGTTGTCTGTGGCATTGTCTGCCTGTGTTGGATGGAAGTCACACCGAAAGAAGGCTGCCGGCAGACCCTGCACAAAGCAGAGGCAGAAATGTTTAAAAGAGTGAAATCAGTCATTTGGGAGTTTAGCTGGTAATTAAGCCTGTTGGTTGGTGGGGATTTTTCAAACTTATTAGAACGGTGCAAATCCCATAATGATAAAAAGCTGGTTTGTTTCAAAAGCTTCTGTGTAAAAGAAATGTTATATACAATGCAGTGCAAGTGTGTGTGTGTGTGTGTGTGTGTGTGTGTGTGTGTGTGTGTGTGTGTGTGTGTGTGTGTGTGTGTGTGTGTGTGTGTGTGTGTGTGTGCATGCATGCATGTGTGTGGGTGTATGCATGTGGGTGGGTGGGCTGTGGGTGCATGCATGCAAGTGTGTGTGAATGTGACATGTGACTGTCAATTTCCTCAATCTTATGATATAATCTTAGCCCTGTAGATTTTTTTTCTTTTTTTCTCTCTCTCTCTCTCTTATCCATACCACTTATGTGTGTGACCTGGACCAAGTAGACCATTTACACTGAAAAACATTTCTCATGTATTTATTATTTAGATCCTCCTTTGGAAAAGAAAGGGATTACTGTTTCTTCTCATCCCCATAAAATATTGCACTTCTTTGTCTCAGACAACACCTCCCTTCTCTAAACAAAAGACAGTATGTCTGTTGTTGTTTTTTCTTCCTCTTCTTCTTCTTCCAGTAATATCCAGGATCAATGTTGGATCATTTCATTATTGATATTTAAGGTGTGTGAGAAAAAGGGGTGTGGCTGAGAGAGGGAAAAAATCTTATACCTTTTTAATCTGCATGTCCTCATAGTTGTTTTGCTGCAATGTTTAAGTGTTTACAACTAGATAAAGTAATTTTGGAAAAAGCCTATGGTTAACATTCCCCTTCCCCTTCACACCAAGAGCATTATATCCATATTTGATGAACTGGCTTTGAGGCTAGTGTAAGTGTTCTCCCCCATAGGGGCCATTTGGCATTCTGCTTTACAAGCAATCCACTTCCTTCCATCACTCAGTGTCCCCTCAGTCTCAGTGTACTGCTTGTCATGTATCATTTAGTAGGATACTGTTGTAGTTTCGCCCTGATATAACTGCACTGGCTGACTGGGCGTAAAACACCACTTTACTTACTTACTTACTGTTGTAGTTCTAAATGTATGTGTCAATTCTTCTATGGAACATACTGACCTTTGCATGTACACATGCAGGCATACACACACACACACACACACACACACACACACACACACACACACACACACACACACACACACAACACGTTGTTGTTGTTGTTCTTCTTCTTTTTCAATTTTGTTTTGTTGCTGTAGCAACTTTTTATTTTATGATTGGTATGGTAGCATGGCTCATTTTTTGAAATAGGATAGTTTATACTGTTGTTGCATGGGTATAGCAGGGCTGGTGAGTGAACCAACACCAAGGCATATTTTGTGTACTTCTGCTTGGTGTAAATACAATTTTTACGTCTTATATGTTTAATGTCAGACACAATGCCCTCCCCAAAACACACTGAAAAGGTGCTATCATTGATTAAAACAATCTCCTCACCTGGGAGACTTTCTGTATCATGGTCTCGACCCGAATGCACTTTTCCAGCACCCTGTTGCATACATCCTCTGTGTCTCCAGGAGCGCTGGCCACGCATGTCAATGCCATCTTGTACTGCATCATCGACTTTTTCAGGTGCTCCAGACGAGATGCAGGCAGCTGGAACCTTGCTTCTTTATTTAGCCGTCTGTGGAAGTCAAGGTCATGGAAGGCAATCTGGAAATGGATGGCTCCCAGAACCTCAGCCAATTGCCACTTTATGTTAGGGTCACC